>CAUYWW010000245.1:2377500-2522500 GCA_963576845.1 Megachile leachella
CTCCCGAATGTCTTTGAAGAAGGCATGGGTTGTGCGGCCCTTGTGGGAGGAATTCCACGCGGTTTGCTACACATTGTATACCTCTTCTCTTACGCGGTCTTTTGGCCGCTCACCGGCTGCAGAGATTGTGGTGTTTCCTATCCTGGCGTCCTTTCCTCTACGAAGATTGTAGAGGGCCCTATACTGTTGCAATACGAGGTCGATGGGGACCGCTCCGGCCACCACGCACAAGCCTTCCCACGGTGACCTGCGGTAAGCCGCGGTCATCGAGATCAGGACTCGGCGCTGTGCAGAGCGAAGAACGCCCATGTCTCTCTCTGTGCAGAGATCGGCCCATCCTGAGGAAGCGTAGGCCAGCACTGGAATGAACACCCCCCTGTAGATCACAGAGAGAGCACCGAAGCGAAGTCCCCATCCGCACGTCGCTATCCTACCTAGTTTCTGGAATAGCGACCCGACCTTGTCGCTCAGATACTGGCAATGAGTGTGGACACCCATTCCGCTGTCTATGTGGACGCCGAGGTACCTAACTGATCGTTTGAATTTAATACTTGTGTCCCCTATCCGGATGGTCGGTGGTCTACTTGCTAAGTCTGCTTTCTTGGGACGGACTGCTTTTCTTTCTCGGTCGGGACGCGATCCTCCCCGTCTTCCTAATACCGCCCTTTCAATCCAGCCACTCCTGAGCACAATTGCCTCAGTTTTGCGTGCTGAGATCCCCAGTTTGGCCTTACCACACCACTCTAGGATGTGGTTAACGACCCGTTGCCCTTTTTCCTCGATTTCGCGCCTGCTATCGCCGCTCACGATGACCTGAAAGTCATCCGCGTATGCGACGTAGCACTGCCCGAACTCTATTTCCACCGATCGCAGAAGATCGTCAAACTGGAGGTTCCAGCAGTCAGGTCCGAGGATGGATCCTTGTGGACACCCCCTCGTTGCCTGCTTGGAGACCTCCGTTGTCCCTATTGTTAATTTCACCTGTCTGTCTTTGAAGTAATTGGAGATTACCTCAAAGACATTTCGCGGGCAATCTCTTGACTTCAGATTTTGAAGGACTAGCGGCCACCATACATTATCGAACGCTCCCGATATATCGAAGAGTAATGCCACCACATAGCGATGTTCAGAAACATCCACCATGCGGCGCATCTCTACGATTGCGTCTTCCGTCGACTTCCCGGGGCGGAACCCGTATTGTCGTTCGGAAATTTTCCCTGGCCCCGTTGCCGTTTCGCTAAGTCGCTTCTTGAGGAGTTCTTCGAAGAGTTTTCCTATGACGGAGAGAAGACAGATCGGTCTATACGATTTTGGATCCTTCTCATCTTTGCCCTCGCCCTTCAGAAATACTCTGAGAGAGCCTTTCTTCCAGGCAGAGGGAAAGACGCCCCACTGAAGGCATCCATTGAAAAGCCGTACCAGTTGATCGGGGATTGTTTTTACCGCTGCTTTCAGTGCTCGAACCTCTACGAGATCCAGCCCTGGAGCTTTGTTATACTTGAAAGTTCTGACGGCCACTGCGATTTCCGGTTCCGTGAAAAGATCGGCATCTACAGTGTCCGGCGCGAAGCGTGCGCTTTCCCTAACGGAGTGTTGTGTCTTCTTCGAGTCGTCTTCTTCCCGATCATCTGGGACGTGCGCATCCAGAAGTAAGCTGGCGGTTTCACTGATATTCATCGAGGTCTCTCTACCTCGCCGGAGGGTACTGAGAACCCTCTCAACTCGGAGTTTCTGCGCTTGGAGTTTATATACGATACTCCAAGGTTCCGAGTTGCAGTACGACGATACATATTTCCTCCAGCTTTCAAGTTTCGTCTTCTTCACCTTTTTGCTGTATTTTCGCAACAAAGTACGATATTCAAGCTTTTTGCGGTGGCGAGTCGACTCATCTCTTTCCTTCTGGAATTCGCATCGTTTCTGGTAAACGGCTTTCTTGAGCTTCGTGAGCTCGCGTGTCCACCACGGGCTGGACTTTCTAAATGCGCGTTTTCTTGGCATCGACGCGGTGCAGGCGTCAATTATGACTCCTGTGAGCGTCTCCGCCATTCTCTCTACATCCTCTGCAGAATCAAGTCGAAAATTTTCGAGTCTCGATCGAGGAAGATCGGCCAGGCTTTCGGCGTACCGCTCCCAGTCGGCTCGACGAATGTCGAAACGGCTGTTCGCGGTACTCCGTTCCGCCGCTATAGCTCTCGGAATTTTCAGCCCAATATCCACAGAGTTGTGATCGCTATTGGTCCAGTCGCACCTTACTTTCCAGCTCCTGATGAATCGGATCATTGTGGGCGACGCCAGGGTCACGTCGATGAATGACGAACCCCTTGTCGACCAGTAGGTTGGCGGCTGTGCAATATCATTCACAATTTCCATGCCGAACGATCGAATGAGCTCCGCGAATAGGACGCCTCTGTCGTCAGTGTTCTGGGGTCCCCAGAGTGACGATCGAGCGTTGGCATCTAACGACACTAAAAGTCTCTTACCCCTCAGCGAACTGAACACCGTCTCGATGTGTCTGAGGTGCAATTCAATCTCATCACTGTACTGAAAGTAGCATGATACAGCGTAGAAGGAAAAGCCAGGCGCTTGTACTTCCACACAAGCACAGTGTGTTGTACTAAGTTGCGAGACAAAGATCATTTGGAACTGGGGGTTACAGACGCCAGCTGCCGCCCACGGGTGTTGTGAGCTTACAGCCGCCACCCTCAGTCCCGTTCCTAAACCACAGATGGTGTGAATCGAGCCCTGCTGCTTGACGTAGGGTTCCTGCAATAGCAGTACGTCTAAGCGCTTTTTGGCTACGAGTTCGCCCACCTCGCCCCTTACTACAGCTGAATGTTGCATGTTTAGCTGGAGTATCCTAATTCCCGTGGTCGCGATCGCGGAAACCGACGCGGTTGAAGGCCCCGGCGGCCTGTTTTCGGTGGTTACGAGCGTGTGGGGTTCTATGGATAACGCGGTTGGTGACCTACTGTCCATAATTTATTTTTGAAATGTGGGTTTCCATCGCGAGTCTATAGGTGGGGCAGTCTCTTGACCTGGATGAATGGTCATGGGGTTTGTTTGCGCGCATGCAGTTTACGCAAGTCGGTTTTTGTGCTTTAGACGGGCATTTATCATAACAATGGTCGCCTTTCGCACAATGTCCGCAGGATCCTGTTTTTGCTTTGCAGTACTTCGAAATATGACCGAAGGACTGACAATTATAGCAACGCGTCAGTTTTAGATAATCATGCACGTGGCACGAGTGCCAACCTAAGTATACCCTACCTTCTTTCAAGATCTTCTCCCGAGCGTCTGCGCTGACTTCCGCTACCCAGTCCACCGTTTCCCTTCCTTTCGGTCCAGTCTTGAAGAGCAGCGCGAAATGTTCTGGAAGCTTTCCTGCGGTGCACTTCTACAGGTTCTGGTTCCTCACCGCTGTTGCGATGTCCTTCTCTTGCAGATCCTTTGGAACGTTCTTTATCAGGATCCTGGGCTTGCTCTTGCTTGGGAATCCGGCTGTCAGTCCTGCTGCCTTGATTTTGGGGTTTTCAAGGACTGCATTGAGGTCGCTCTCGGCCTTAGTCTCGATCAGGACCCCTTTGTTGCTGATCTTTCGCACGTTGACGATCCTTAGTTTCTCGTCTGTAGGCGCTACCGAGGTTAATATCTTCTTCTTCGTTTCTTCACTATCGACTATTTTGCTGTCCTGTCCAGGGAAGATTGTGCACACAAACTTCTTACTGTTCTTGGCCGCTTCGACTTTAGCCGCATTGCTCTTTTTCAGTTTGCCAGCATATGACATTGCTGGCTGTGGTTGCTGCTGCACTTTCTGTGCTTGGCTCAACTCGTTGACCGTCTTCACAACACTGTTGAGCATTGCGTCCATCGCGCTGATTTTGGTGTCCATCTTCTTTGACATGTCAAACTCTTTCCTCATTGCCGCGTAATTTATCTCGGCTTTCTGCGTAAGCTCATACAGCTCCGCCGCTATTTGTTTCGCCGCGCATAAGTCTTCGGCACTTTTCGTTTTTTCTAGCAGGTCTAGCAATTGTTTTGCTGTGGCTGCTAGTCCTCTATTCCTCGGGGGCAGGGGTTTTTTAAATTTCTCCTCGCTTTCATCTGTGGAGCATTCTGTGACTCTCACAGCTCTCTTCTTCGGCTTCGTGGTCTTTTTACGCTCGACCTCTGTGTCGGAGAAGTCCGATTTCCGTTCTTTGCGCTTTCGAGATCGTTTCACCTCGATAAACGCAACTTCCGACTCCATTTCCATGTTGGAATTTTCGGCGGCGGAGCAGCTTGGTTTGTCTGCCATGTTGGCGCTCTCAGCGCGCCACGATGGTTGCAGCGACGGCGGCCAATCGTCGGCCAGAGTCACTGTCGACTCTCAGTCAATGAGCTGCCTGGATTTTCCTCCGCGTCAGCCAATCAGGGTACAGAACAGCTGCGGCCTTACTTCAGGGAGCTGCCGTGCAGGTGGCGCCTCGATCGCGGCGTTCCAATATGGCGGCCAATATGGCCGACAGCGTGGCGTCCCTAACCTCACTGGCTACAAGCACTATTTTCGATTATAATTTGCACTTGGATCGTTTCTCACGTTAATATTTATGTTTCTAATTGGTTCCACAGTAATAACGCACCACTTGTGTCTATTATTTTCACTGGGACTCACTTACATCCATCACTGGAGCGATTTTGCTCGTGGCGTCGGTGGTCGACGCTCGGGCGTGGTCCCTGAGCACTATTTTCGGCGTTTTTCAGTTCGTGTGGCGTTCCACTCACGACTATTACACTGTTTCCTGCTCAGGATCACTTACTTTACACTTTGATACACAATTCACGGCACTTGAGGGAGTTTTTCCCAACAAAATTGCAGAAAATTGCGGAGCGACGCGCGGACACGTACGTTCGGTTCGGCATCAAGATGGCGACTGTAGATAGGGACAGATTGGGAATCTCGTTAATCCATTGATGCGCGTCACTAATTAGATGACGAGGCATTTGGCTAGAACCTGTACCTGCGCGCAAGGTGCGCGCTATTGGTGTACTTCCAAGGTTTACACCCCTTGTTAGGGTATAACAATAACAATAGTAATAACACTTAAAACTAATAACAGGTCCAATTCAGTTAAAACAGAAATCCGCGCACTATCATTTATTAAATTAGGATTTATTTCGTCAACTAATGATTGTTACTATAAAACAAAAAGTCAAGAAAATAATAAATAGATATATATATGTAACTAAGAAATCTATCTGGTAGTATAACATTGCGTGTTAACACGTTAAGCAATAAAATAGAGTCTATCATCTTCCTATAAAACATTTATAAGTCATTATAGATAGTGCCGGAGTCAAATGATAAAATAGCCAAATACCGAGTTTATTAATACTAACATAAAGAAATACATAAAGAGAATACGAATTAACATATATACACTCCCGGACAAAAATATAGCACATGTGTGCTATATTTAATTTCTTGAAAGCTACTTAGAATTTTTTAATATAATACATACCGTTCTAATTGTTACATTGCAGAGAGAAGGAACTTCTTAGTAAATATGGTTGACCTTGCTAGCTTCCAGAGCAAGCAGAAGAAATATACAAATACTGGCGGCGAAATGATAGCACATTCACAAAATTTATACATATATATTCACAAAAAAGAATGTTACATTGCAATTAATACAAAGTTAACAATGATATGATAATAATAATAATCCGCCTTTATTTTCTATTACTTCAAGTACCCGCTTTGTTAAGGATTTGTATAACTTTTTAATTGTATTTTGTGGCAAATTATCCCAATCTATCTTAATAGATTCTTTTAATTGTTTAATATTATCATACTGTTTTCCATTCTTATATATAACACCTGCTAGTTCTCCACAATAATTTTCAATAATATTCAGGTCCAGGGAGCTGCAGGCAACGGTAAAACCGATACGTTCTCTCTTTGAAAAAATTGCTCTTCGACTCTAATTCGGAGAATTGCAGCATTGCGATGTTGAAAAATAAATTTATTTTTGGTAATTTGTAGTGCGTCTTCATTAATTTGTTTTAAGATTAAATTTATATACTTTTCGAAATTCAGTTTTCCTATAAGAAACCGTACATTTGTTTTGCCTTTGTACTCATTCCGTTTAAATTTCAGTCCGGATCACTATACCACCCCCACCCATTTGTCTTTGCTTTTTTACTAATCTTTCTTTTTTCAAATCATGGTAGTAAAATGAAAATGTCAATAAAAAAAAAATTGTTTTCATATCTTCAAAGACAAATGGGTGGAGGTGGTGTGATGATTTTTAGTATGTTTTTAGTATGTACACACATCCCCAGGATGTGCCCTAGTGTCTCCACTTGCAATCCACACCTTCGACACGTGACATCTAGTTCTTTATTCACTCTCCTCAATACAACTCTCGTGCCGAAGGTGTTGGTTCGTAATTTTAATGCGTCAAGATATCGCGAAGGTTTTAACAGTCAAGGATTATACAACCAAGCATTTGCAATTTTATCCTTTTTAAAATCCCTGATGACTTGGCCTTGCGATACTAATTGCTCCCATTTCAACGTTTCATCCTTTCTCAGGTTTCGCCTAGCTTCTTCCGTCGCATCCATCGTCGTTGGCCATTGCAAACCAATAGAATTAGCATATTTTTTTAAAGTACCTTCTAGATTAACTATTGCCATTTTAACCGCTTCATCGCTGGACTCTAGCATTTTAATTCCTCTTTTTAACACAGCTAACATTGTTATGTTTTCTATTTTAGGTATACCCAAACCTCCGTGGCTTTTGTCGGAGTAGAAGAGGCCGTCCGTCGTCGAGGGATGAAGGTGAAGTATTCTTTTTAAGACTTGTCTAATTCCACTATCTAACTCTTTTAATACTTTTACAGGTGGAGGGCTCGCCACCAGGCGATGGATGTACCTCGGAAGCAGGTAAGTTCTAATTAAATTAATCTTTTGACTAGGTTTTAATCCCATTTTTTGTATATTTTCAGCTGCTCCTTTGATGATTTCCAGAGGTCGCGTTTGCATCAGACCGCTCCAGGCATTAAATTCAGTGCCCAGATAATTGAACACCTCCTGAGGTTCAGCGACAGGTATGTTATTTCCATCAATTTCTAATTGCGGATCTCTAACAAACCACGTTTTATTTTTAGCGACTACTTCAAAGGTTGAGCATTTCGAGGCCGAGATATTCATTCCTAATTCACTTAAAAATTGGTGCAATAAGCGGATTTGCTTTTTAGCTTCCACCTTATTTTTGGCCAATAGCACCATATCATCCGCAAAAACAAGAATTGAAACTTTTTCCTCCCCCATCATAATACCCATAGTTTTGGCATTTATACTTTCTATAATTGGATCTATAATTAAGTTAAAAATTAGGGGGGATAGTGGGTCCCCTTGTTTGACCCCTCGTTTTAAAGTAATGCACACTTCTCCATCATTAGTTTTAATTCTTCTTTTACATCTTTAGTATATGCGTCTTATGTTTTTAGCGATCACTTGCGATATACCTTTTTTAATCAGGCAGTCTTCAATTACTTCATGTGGGACGGTATCGAAGGCTTTCGCTATGTCGACTACCGTAACCACTCCTCCGACTTCTTCTTTCATTTTGGCAATTGCATGATTCAGGAGCGCGATATTGTGTTTACATCCGTCTTCCTTTGTGAAACCTTTCTGCCGGATAGACTGCTGGACAACTCTTCTAAGCCGGGCATCGATCATTGATGAAAATATCCTACCCAACATTGACCCTATCGTAATGGGTCTCCAATTCTTAACATCTCCCGGGTCCTTTCCTTGCTTGGGTATTAGGGTTGTCCTGTTGTTTCTCCATTTCTCCGGATAATGACCAGATAACATTAGCAGATTAAATAATTTAGCCAATATACTGACAACCCCCTTTTTCTTTGGGTGGACTTTTTTAACACCGTCGGGCCCAGGTGCCGATTCGGCTTTTATTTTCCTCATTTTAAGAATAATGTCCATCACTGATATTAGGGTATACACTTCCTTAATAGGTATTCTTGCTTGCCTACTAGAGCCCGGAGCCTGCGGAAGCCCACTGCAGCTACTAGTGGCACCCCACAGTTCTTCATACAGTGCACCCGTTTCTAGACTACTTGGTAATACGGGACGTCCCTTGTCGTTAAAGTCAAATCCGGCGATGGCCATGTCAATCAATTTTCTCGGACACTTTTTATACAACTCCTGATATCGCGCATACCTAAACTTTTTAAATTTTGTTCTATTGCTTTCGGTCTTTCTTTGTCTTTGATTTGTAGTGGTAGTAGTATTAGTATTTCTTCTTTTCCTTCGCATCGGCTTATCATTCGATTCACTTCTTTCTTCTCCAATAATATTCTTTGTCAAATTCTCGATTATTGCGTCTATGCTTTTATTTTCGTCTTCTGTCCACTGACTACTTTCTGATATCTTAATAATTTCTTTTTCTAATGCCACTAATTCCGGATCTTCTATTTCTATTTCTAAATTAACCTTAATAGCTTCTACTAAATCCTGTTTCCAGTCGCTACTACTACTATCATCATCTGCCTCGTCGTCCAGTTCCAAATTCGGAGGTTCATCCTCTTCCGATACATGACTTACAGCGGATTGGAAGGACTCGTCACAGTTATCGTCGCAAATATCCTCGACTGCCCGACTTACAGTTTCTGCCCTTTGACTACGCTCCATTTGCCGTCGTTTGTCGCTTATCTGTTTGGCTGTTTTCGTTGGCAAATATTCCTTGATTTTAACGTTTATCTGTTTTTCTCCTTGGAACCGCGCGCTTAGCTCCAAGAGAATAGCTGTTTCTTCTTCAATCCACACAGTGCATTTCCGGCCCTTCTTATTAGTTGATGATCCTGCTGGTCTGGATCTTGCGGCATTCCTAATAGCAGGATGTCGATGCATTTCGTGGATGGATAGACCACGCTGCGTCACGAACGATCTATCACACGCGCTGCATTTGAAATTCCCGCTAATCGATCTTCTAGCGCCTTTGCATTTCGGGATATGACACTTTAAGCTATGAATTTTGTCATGGTCTTTACCACATTTTATACAACACCAAATAAGACGCAGCCTTGGATGTTGTCTGTGTGCGTGACTGATAAAGTCTTTATCATTGAAAAATTGCATTTGCCGGCCAGCTTGACGACAGACTACGCACTCCACTGTTCCAGCAAAGGGCAGACTAATCCTTTGGGTCAACTCATGTCCAGTTTTATTGCCATGTCGGTTACCAATGGCCCTCCTGTCCACAGCGGAAGATTCCGCCACAGAGGCCCCAGGGCCGGGGACCTCTGCGTCCGAGATTTCATCCATACTTGTACTATCCATTTTTTTCAATATGATTATTTTAAGTTGCCTATACATAGTTCCAAATCAAAATCAACTCATATCCCAGAACGTGCCATGTCCTTCATATCAATTCAGCCCAGCTCCTAAAACTTGTTCATCATCCAAATCCAACAACATCAAAGGGTGATTGACCCTCGAGTCTGAGATTTCCACTCCAGAATATCTGGTGGCCCGCCTAAGCGGATGAGGACGTGGTAACCCCAATCAAGCGCCACACGTCATTTAGCCATACCTGTGTGTGTTTATGAGTGTAAGTATGTATGTCTGTGGACATGTGTGTGTATATATGTATGTGTATGTATGTGTATGCGTATGTGTGCGTGTGTGAAAGTGTGTGTGTGTGGGTATGTATGCATGTGTGTATGTGCGAACATGTGTGTTCGTGTGCGTGTATATAAGGGTGTGTGTGTGTGTGTGTGTGTTAAGAGAGTCATAGTTACTCCCACTGTTTACCAGCGCTTAATTGAATTTCTTCACGTTGACATTCAGAGCACTGGGCAGAAATCACATTGCGTCATCACCCTTGAGGGCCATCGCAATGCTTTGTTTTAATTAGACAGTCGGATTCCCCTAGTCCGTGCCAGTTCTGAGCTAAGCGTTGAATGGCGGCCGAAGAGGCGAAAAGGACGGCCGAAGCCGTCACAAGAGGCCTCGCAGCAAGGAAGATCCGTTGGCGGCCAAGGCACGGGACCGAGCTCGGATTCCGGGACGCGATACGAAATCGCCAACCGTTCACCTCGCCCAGGCCCGGCACGTCAGCCAGGCCAACTTCCCGACCAAGCACGACACGCCCCGCTCCTCAGAGCCAATCCTTATTCCGAAGTTACGGATTCAATTTGCCGACTTCCCTTACCTACATTAATCTATCGACTAGAGACTCTTCACCTTGGAGACCTGCTGCGGATATGGGTACGAACCGGCGCGATACCTCCACGTGGCCCTCTCCTGGATTTTCACGGTCCGAGGGGAAGATCCAGACACCGCCGCAACTGCGGTGCTCTTCGCGTTCCAAACCCTATCTCCCTGCTAGAGGTTTCCAGGGAACTCGAACGCTTATACAGAAAAGAAAACTCTTCCCAGATCTCCCGACGGCGTCTCCAGATCATTTTGGGTTACCCCGACGAACACTCTTACGAGGGCCCGATTGGTATGCGGTTCCGCTGCCGGGTTCCGGAATAGGAACCGGATTCCCTTTCGCCCGATGGGTGTGTTTCTTCCCAAATCACGCAAAATTATATAAACAACGACGCATCTACGACGCAACGACGACACGACTTGCGTTCGACAATGTATAGATTTAACCAAGCAAAAATAGGAAAAGAAATCGCTTTCGGGCGTTCGACAACATCGCATCACGAAGAACGTGAAGTATCCATCGATCCGAACCGCCATCATTTTTTTTCGGCGTTCGAAGTTTTTGTCAATTTATCAATAAAAATGATCATGTTCAAACGGTGGATTAGGACACAAACACGAAACAACGGCGACGTAAATAGTTTGATTTAACTGCAATTTTATTCCTTATTTAACATTTTTGCCTTTTGCGCGCGTATGTGCGTGCGAGCGTACGTATGTTTTTCATTTGCGTTCGAGAGCGTGAATTTTAGGACACCTCATCAACATTAGATTTCTCTTAGGGCTTAGGATCGACTGACTCGTGTGCAACAGCCGTAAATACGAAACCCTTCTCCACGTCAGTCCTCCACGGCCTCGCTGGAGTATTTGCTACTACCACCAAGATCTGCACCGACGGCGGCTCCAGGCAGGCTCACGCCCAGACCTTTCTGCGCACACCGCCGCGACCCTCCTACTCGTCAAGGCTTCATGGAGAGCGGAAAATAATCCCCGCTCCTGCGCACTTGCCGTCGACGGCGGAGTATAGGCGCGACGCTTCAGCGCTATCCATTTTCAGGGCTAGTTGCTTCGGCAGGTGAGTTGTTACACACTCCTTAGCGGATTCCGACTTCCATGGCCACCGTCCTGCTGTCTTAAGCAACCAACGCCTTTCGTGGTATCCCATAAGCGTCGACTTAGGCGCCTTAACTCTGCGTATGGTTCATCCCACAGCGCCAGTTCTGCTTACCAAAATTGGCCCACTTGGCACTCTGATCCAAGATAAAATTTTATCAATTCAATATCTCGTGGCTTCATGACGTTTCAAGCCAGCCAGAGATCTCACCCATTTAAAGTTTGAGAATAGGTTGAGGTCGTTTCGGCCCCAAGGCCTCTAATCATTCGCTTTACCAGATGAGACTCGTAGTGCGTTCGAGTCGAGTGCCAGCTATCCTGGGGGAAACTTCGGAGGGAACCAGCTACTAGATGGTTCGATTAGCCTTTCGCCCCTATACCCAGTTCCGACGATCGATTTGCACGTCAGAATCGCTACGGACCTCCATCAGGGTTTCCCCTGACTTCGTCCTGACCAGGCATAGTTCACCATCTTTCGGGTCCCAACGTGTACGCTCTAGGTGCGCCTCTTCTCGCAGTGAGAACGAGACGCCCCGGGAGTGCGAGGCCTAATCGTAACGAGGCCCATCCTCCCTTAGTCGACTTCACGGACGACTTTCACTTTCATTTCGCCTTTAGGTTTATTGAATCCCAATGACTCGCGTACATGTTAGACTCCTTGGTCCGTGTTTCAAGACGGGTCCCGAGAGTACCCAAAGCAATAGCGCCGCCGACCGGTATTTCAAAGTTTGGCCAGTCCAAGGACTTTGCCTGCCAACAGCCCGCCAGGCCCGGTTACGGCGCTAAGTCCGTACATCCGGCATCTAAACTGGAACGAGCTTGCGGCGGTCCTGGACGCAATGCGTTCGAGAATTTTGCGGCCCTTTACCGTCTGAGTACCGTCGCGCAGTCGGCGGGGCATCCAAGGGGCTGTCATCGTACGCTAAAAGCGACGGGCAGTCATCGCCTCGGGCCTTAGACCGACACGCAACGGGTCGCAACGTTCGACTAGGGGAGAAGTGCACGACTACATAGCCGGAACATTCGGGACCATCCGGGGCACTATCGCACCAACACGGGAGCCAGCTTCGTTGACGATGAATCTCCCCATACGATCTTTTGGGTTTCTCGGGTTTACCCATGAGCGGTTTCACGTACTCTTGAACTCTCTCTTCAAAGTTCCTTTCAACTTTCCCTCACGGTACTTGTTCGCTATCGGTCTCGTGGTCATATTTAGCCTTAGATGGATTTTGCCACCCACTTAGGGCTGCACTCTCAAGCAACCCGATTCTAAGGAGAGATCCACCCGAGACGCGTACCGGTCGCAACGGGCCTGGCACCCTCTATGGGTAAATGGCCCCATTCAAGATGGACTTGGACGCGATTCGATGTCTCGGGATAAACGAATCCTCCTGAACACTACATTTCCCAGCGGCGTTAACCGCGGGATTCAGTGCTGGGCTCATTCCTGTTCGCTCGCCGCTACTAAGGAAATCCTTATTAGTTTCTTTTCCTCCGCTTATTAATATGCTTAAATTCAGCGGGTAATCTCACCTGCTCTGAGGTCGTCGAAATTGCATTATTTCATTTCAAAGATATACAAAATGTTGTAAACGCTTCTCTTTTCGGTTTCGACACGTAATACGAAAGGTATAATTAAATACCAACGCACAGGGATTATGGTCGTTCGATATTTTCCTTGTATCGTTCGATAACCATCTTTTTTTCTCTTTTCAGACCAATTACGATCGTCGACTACTCGAAAGTACGGACGAGCCAAAATGAAAGCTCGGTGTCTCCTCTCTCTTTTGTTGGACAAAAGGAAAAAGGCACTTAAAAAACGCCGCAATTTCTTGTTCGGGCAGGCGGTACAACGACAAGAAAAAATAAACGACGACGACAACGTCCGGTTGTTCCCTCGACTCGCGTCGGAGTATATATAATATATAAATCGGATATATCTTTAACTATCCAGGGCGCGTTAAAAACAAACGACGAGGAGAGACTACGACAACCGAGGAGATAAAGGTCAAGCCTTTTCTTCTTACTCTCGGCGCGCGCGCTCTCGCACACTAAAGGATACATATACCGTTTATATATTTACGTTCGGATATACACTCTCGACGGTCGATAAACCGTAAAGACGCATCGTCCGATACGTTTTTTTTTCTTTTGCTGTCGCGTTCCGACGCAAAATCCCAGAAAAGGGCGAAGAATGCCAAAGACAGCCATGTAAACAATCGGTGACATATCATGGTCCAGAGAAAGGGTTAACGGAAAAAAAATCCCATTTTTAACGTGCGTGGTACACATTCGTCGTGTATAATATCGTTCGATGAAACCACGAGGGCGCACAAAAGGAGAAATAAAAGCGTTTCGAGATCGATATATCTTCGGTCGTTGTTTATTTGCCTTCGACCGTTGTTCGATAAAAGAAGTTTAACACACGAACAACAATGAAGCGGGACTCTCGCAAGACGATCACCAAATAAGGGTTTATAGTTCGATAGGTCCGGGGTTTTAAACGTCCGTCCGGCATATGTATGCACTTCGAGGACTGGACGACCGGAACCCGTATTGGGATCGCGCGGTCTTCCGCTTCTAATCAACGACAACGAAGCGATCTGCGCTTGAGCACGTTAAAAAAAACGTGGCGAAGCTACGATCTCTTAATAATTTAACCAGTTTAACCAGAGAGAGCTTCCGTCGCACATTTATTTTTAACATTTCTCCTCGTTGTATAAACTTTGGCACCGTCGAAAAAAAAAAATTCGACAATCATTTCAGACAACGTCGGGAGCGCGAAGAAACACCGTAAACACTCTCTCTACCTTGCTTCCTTCAAAATTTGTGTCTCACAATTCTCTCATAGGGCGAAGAATCTTTTTCTCTCTCGTCTAAATGTCCGTCTGTAGTTAGGTCTTTCGACTCGGGAGCGCTCTTCCACGGGCGGTCGTGTACGGTCTCTTTTAGGGGTTTTAACTAGAAACCGCGACTCACGCAAGCCGAGATAAGCGCATTCCGCCGGGAAGATCCTAAAACGAGGAATTGCGAGATATACGAAAATGTTCTTCCGTCGTCTGTGCGACAAATTGAACACTAGCAAAGAGAGGGCGACACGAACGTTCTATTTAACATTCTCCGCGTCAAACGCCGACGAAATGTCCAACCATCGCTCGTACGTTTTCGCCAATTTCGCAAGTTGTTCTGTCTCTCGCGTTCGACCATCGATCCCGCTCCGAAATGTTCGACTTTTCGGCGTTTAACAGTTTTAATATTTATCTAGTCGAACGACGGCGGGAACGAAAAAAAAATGAAGAGAAAACTTTTTGCTGCTAAAGGCAAACGCAAGCAGTCTTTAGTTATATAAACGACCCTCAGCCAGGCGTGGTCCAAGAATTGTATCCGTGGACCGCAATGTGCGTTCGAAATGTCGATATTCATGTGTCCTGCAGTTCACACGTTGACGCGCAATTAGCTGCGTTCTTCATCGACCCATGAGCCAAGTGATCCACCGTTCAGGGTAATCGTATAAAAATTTTTGTTCAAACTCAACTCAGCGTCTGAAAACCAGTATGGTACGTGACTTAACCTGGTTTATAAATTCGTTCGATTGTCCATAGAATACTAACTCCAATCCAAGCGCAAGATCGAGTATCGGTATTCGGACGTCGTCTCATGGTCGCTCTGTTCATAGATATACCCGAGCGAACGACGCCGATGCAACGGTTTGAGTAAGACGACACGATAACGTCCATGGACGGGTAAAGGGCCGTATAAAACTACAGAACCGCCGATGAAACCACGCCCTGAGGCGCATTTCTCTTCGTGCGGAGTGTTTTCAGTCCGTTCCGGGTGGTAAAGTCATTCCAAAACCGTGGAAAATACAAAACGCGCTGCCGCGCGTAACACAGAGTCTCCTGTTCGCTGCTTACATATATTGGACGTCTTGGCGGTATCGCGAGATTCGATACAGACTCCATGGCCGGCGTCAGATCGGTCTACCAACGAAGGAGACTACGCTATCGTTTTCGCTTCTCAGCCAGTCCGTAAGCGATACGTTACCATATCGTCCGTCGTAAGCAGGCGGACTTTCGTGAAACAGCGACTTCGTTCGTCGAGCGGTTTCGTGGTTCGATTTCCACATCGGTTACCCGGACACCCCCCCGTACGTGAAAGCCTCCGTATATCACCTAACGGGGCTTAAAGGGGGTGTTCCCTTTGTCCAAAGACAAAATTTAGAGAAAAAGAGAATAAAATGGGAGTCTCTCACGAAGCGGGCGAAAAAAAACAAAAGTTTAACAATTTTTTTTCACAAACCCATGCATTTCGTTACCAAACGTCCCAAAATATTTCTTTATATTCTCTATAGTGTTTTCACACGGGTCGAGAGAATACGCAACACGAATCAAGAATTAAAATTATAGAAAGGAAAGTCCGATAAGAATATTTCGAGATTATTATAACCTTCACCTCTTTTTCCTTCTCCGAAATCTCTCGCTTTCCTGGGGCGTATCTATTTAACAATTTCGAATCTCTCCTCCCTTTAACTCAGACGTCGCAACGAACGGGTACACCATGCATACGATCAATTTGTTTACATAACGAACCTTCTGTCGGTAAAATACGCGACAGATTCATTTATGTATAGATATATATGAGAATGTTCGTAATATTTTCCTTCGGTTCAAGTTGAACATTCTTGTTACGACGACTTTTTGTTTGTATTTATCGAATGATCGTGCGGTACCCGTTAATAAGATTAAAACGACGTCCCGGGAGAGTCGAAACCTTTCTTATACGCTACGGAAAGAAGAGCCGAGAAGAAAGACGGAGGAAACTCTCGATTTTCTTTCGTCGGTAAACTTTCGTTCTTTCTATTTACGGCGTTCGACATGAAACGGCGTTGCTCTCTCTTTTTCTATTTAACGTTCGCGCTTGTTCGTATGAACCGCGTCGGCGGATACGAAATACGGACGGGAGTATCGACGATGAGAACCAAAGCGACCTCCTACACGTGACCGTAATATATCTCTCCGCATCACGACTGCCGTAACGACGAATTTTCATTTAACATTTTTGGTATCTGTTTTTTTTTGTCACTTGTTTGCTACTACCTCCAAAAATTTCATTATCTCTCTTTTTCTCTCATCATCTAACGTGGCTCTCCGTTTATACGCATTTTTTGTAGTGTACGGCCAATATTATAATATTTGTTTGTATACGCGAGGAGCTGCACTTTTCCTCCTCATTTTTGCGTATCAAGTGTTTATAGTCATTTATATGTACACTTCTGGCTGCTTTTAAGTGTATTTTCTTTTGTATTTTCATTGAGAAGTCATAGATTTTTAAGTTTTTCGTTTGGCACGTACTTATATTAGTATTATTATTATATCATGTGTTTCGTGTCTTTCGTATCATGTGTTTCGTGTCTTGCGTATCATGTGTTTAAATGTCAGAGCTCACGCAGTGATAGAGTTCTCTCTTTCAAACTTTGTAAGTTTGTTTAAATTTTCGTTAATGATCCTTCCGCAGGTTCACCTACAGAAACCTTGTTACGACTTTTACCTTCTCTAAATAATCAAGTTTGGTTATCTTTCCGGTAACATCGGCAATGCCGAGACATTGCCGCGCACCAGTCCGAAGACCTCACTAAATCATTCAATCGGTAATAGCGACGGGCGGTATGTACAAAGGGCAGGGACGTAATCAACGCGAGCTTATGACTCGCGTTTACTGGGAATTCCTCGTTCATGGGGAATAATTTCAAGCCCCAATCCCTAGCACGAAGGAGGTTCAGCGGGTTACCCGGACCTTTCGGCCAGGGAAAACACGTTGATTCTTTCAGTGTAGCGCGCGTGCGGCCCAGAACATCTAAGGGCATCACAGACCTGTTATTGCTCAATCTCGTGCGACTAGAAGCCGCTTGTCCCTCTAAGAAGATTTGTTTGTACGTTGGTAGTAAAAACCACACCGACCGAAGTCAGGAGCCTTCGAGATACCATAATTTACGTCTATTTAACAGGCTAGAGTCTCGTTCGTTATCGGAATTAACCAGACAAATCGCTCCACCAATTAAGAACGGCCATGCACCACCACCCACCAAATCAAGGAAGAGCTATCAATCTGTCAATCCTTCCGGTGTCCGGGCCTGGTGAGGTTTCCCGTGTTGAGTCATATTAAGCCGCAGGCTCCACTCCTGGTGGTGCCCTTCCCTCAATTCCTTTAAGTTTCAGCTTTGCAACCATACTTCCCCCGGAACCCAAAAGCTTTGGTTTCCCGGAAGCTGCCCGCCGAGTCATCGGAGGAACTTCGACGGATCGCTAGCTGGCATCGTTTATGGTTAGAACTAGGGCGGTATCTGATCGCCTTCGAACCTCTAACTTTCGTTCTTGATTAATGAAAACATTTTTGGCAAATCCTTTCGCTTCTGTCGGTCTTGCGACGATCCAAGAATTTCACCTCTAACGTCGCAATACGAATGCCCCCATCTGTCCCTATTAATCATTACCTCGGGGTTCCGAAAACCAACAAAATAGAACCGAGGTCCTATTCCATTATCCCATGCACAGAATATTCAGACGAAGATAGCCTGCTTTAAGCACTCTAATTTGTTCAAAGTAAACGTACCGGCCCACCTCGACACTCAGCGAAGAGCACCGCGATGGGATATTTAACTTGGGTCGCAACTCCGAAGAGAAGCTGAACCCACCGGTAGGACGTATCGCATAATGCCAGTTGAACACCACGAGCGGTGAACCGACACTGCGACACACAGATTCAACTACGAGCTTTTCAACCGCAACAACTTTAATACACGCTATTAGAGCTGGAGTTACCGCGGCTGCTGGCACCAGACTTGCCCTCCAATGGATCCTCGTTAAAGGATTTAAAGTGTACTCATTCCGATTACGGGGCCTCGGATGAGTCCCGTATCGTTATTTTTCGTCACTACTTCCCCATGCCGGGAGTGGGTAATTTGCGCGCCTGCTGCCTTCCTTGGATGTGGTAGCCGTTTCTCAGGCTCCCTCTCCGGAATCGAACCCTGATTTCCCGTTACCCGTTACAACCATGATAGGCGTAGAGCCTACCATCGACAGTTGATAAGGCAGACATTTGAAAGATCCGTCGTCGGTTTTAGAAGACCGTACCATCAGCACAAAGTTATTCAGAGTCATCATAGCCGACGATGGGAAAACGGACAAGCCGTAAACCGCATCGATTGGTTTTGATCTAATAAAAGCATTCCTCCCATCTCTGGGTGGAATTCTGGTTTGCATGTATTAGCTCTAGAATTACCACAGTTATCCAAGTAAATTGTTGTACGATCTAAGAAACCAAAACTGATTTAATGAGCCATTCGCGGTTTCACCTTAATTCGGTATGTACTTAGACATGCATGGCTTAATCTTTGAGACAAGCATATGACTACTGGGAGGATCAACCAGGGAGCTTAAAGAATTATTTCTTAAGCCAATTTTATTTAACATCAAATTGGGTCTTTCTACGTTCGACGGTGCCTTTAGAATTTAACAACGGCCGATCGACGTTAAGACTCACAATTCTCTTCCTCCTTTTCTCTCTCTCTCTCTCGTTTCCATTTTATTACGAATCCTCCACACCTCAATGCCGGAGTTTTTGAAGAAACGCATATCGACTTAAATGACGAAGAATACTATTTCTTCGGTTCAAAAAAAATTTGTGGAAGCACGTACGCACCGCTTTCACGCCGTTCATAGAAACGTAAGAAGCGCGTAAATCGCACACGCTCGGAACGAATTAATCGATCCCCATCGGTGTAAGCGCGTAACAAGCACGCTGGACGTTGTGTTCGTTTTTCAGTTTATCAGCTTTTCGTTCCCCTTTCTATTTGTACAACTTTTTGTACACGAACCAGTTGCAGCTCTGATTATTCCTTTCCTTTGGTTCGTAATATTATTATATACGTAAAGTTATTTATAGTCTTTGATATAAAATATATTTTTCGTTTAACGACACAACACCGAAATAGCGCGTACAGCGGAGCACGCTGGACAATACGGGATAGCGCGTACAGCGAACATGCTGTTCGTCGAAACGAATCGAAAACCGTATCGATATAAACGTTTTATTCCTCCAACGGGGGTCTTTTCTCTCTTACCTTGTATCGATAAAGCGCGTAAAACTGCAAATGCTTTCGTGCCAGACAGATTTCTTGTTGAAAAGTTTTAGAAGCACGTACAACCGCTTTCATCACGCTTTGCATCGAAACGGTATAAGCACGTATACCACACACGCTCGTACTTAACCTCCACAATATCGGTGTTCTTTCGCCTTTATCATAAATACCATTTATTACAATGAACCAATATATCTCAGCTTAAACGTTCCCTTTCATTTGGTTCTCATGTGTTTCAGTCATATTAAATTTTTGTTCCTCCAAACTCTCTCTCTTCTCCCTTTCTCTCTCATTGGTATTTTATTTAAGAAACACCCGATAAAGGTTACCGCGTACAGTGGCGTGCTGAACGTACAGTGATAGCGCGTACAACGGACATGCTGTTCGAAAAAAATCGAATCGGAGCAAGCACGTATACAGAGAAGTTTAGCTCGCGCTGGGCACAATCGATTCGTACAAATCCACCCATTTCCATTTTCTCTTTCTCAAAATTTCGAGTCAGAGTTACAGTATACATAATAATATATTATTTTGTACGTATAAGCGAAAACTCGATATAAAATATCGGAGAAATCACCCGTACCGAAAACTCTTCGCTTTGGAAGAAGTTTCCATTTCAGAAACCGTTTTTTGTGAGTCATAGTTACATATTATTTCGTTTTAATATCTCTGCGCTGTACGTATAGTGAAGAATTACTTAACATAGTTCTTCACCGTACCGAAAAACTCTCCGCAAGGAAGAAGTTTTTCTCGCGCATCGAGAAAATATTTAGGCGTTCGAGACGCACAAAACATTAAGGGACGTAATGTAATTTGTGTATTTCGGAATAAATATTCCGCTTCATAATTTTTTAGCCTCTCGTTTGAAAGCGTTGTAACGAACAAGTTCGTTCAAAACCACTTTCTGGTTCATTTTTATATTTAACCATTTCTGTTGCCGTTCATAACGGCAACATGGCGTATAGCCTGTGCCTTTTATTGAAGTACAACGTACACACCGAAGTGCACACGAGTCACCAGCCTCATGTTAACGGTTTGTCGCATAAGTGCCATTTGGCCTTTGACGCCGACACGCGACAATGCAGTGTGGAGAAAATCCTGAATCGATGCCGAGAACACGAACAGTCGAGGTAACAAGAAGTTACGCACGAGGAGCGGTGGACTAGTTCTCAACCGAGGTCATAGAATAGCCACGCGCCCGACTCTGTTCCGCCTGGCACGTTCGGACCGAACGTCTCCTTACAGGTACCGAACGGCCGGCCGGATCGTCGGCGACACAGGCCGTTACGCGCGGGCTCTTACCGCGCCAACCCGCGATACGAACGTGCCAATTCGAGAGTGCGGTAAAACTTAGCGTGAAAAAATCGATTTTACAAAAAGTTGTAAAACACGCTAAAAAGTATACGGACGATGTTTTAACAATTATTTTACGAAATTTAATGATAAAATTAGTCGAAAAAAATTTTTTATTTTTTTTTCGCCAAAATCAATACACAAACGTATCATTAATGTACTAAACGAGCAACAAACAAGAAAATACATCGTTATAACATATAAAAATTGAGAAAATATTTCTAATATTTCAAAGAAATAAGGAAAATTCCCTACGGCATAGTCGGTTCGGTGAATCGATGACTGATAACCTACATAAAAGAAACATTAAAACGTATAGAATAACATATTACTAGAACATTTATACCACTTTGGCACGTTCGGATTCATAAATAACAAAATTACTGAAAATTTTTCCTTCGGCATAGTCGGTTCGGTGAATCGATGACTGATAACCTATATAAAAAAACATTAAAACGTGTAGCATAACGTATTACTAGAACAGTTATACCACTTTGGCACGTTCGGATTCTTAAACAACAAAATTATTGAAAATTTTTCGTTCCGCATTGTCGATCCGGTGAATCCATGACTGATAACCCATATAAAAAATCATTAAGACGCATAGAATAACGTGTTAGTAGAGCATTTATACCACTTTAGCACGTTCGGATTCATAAATAACAAAATTATTGAAAATTTTTAGTTCCGCATAGTCGGTTCGGTGAATCCATGACTGGTAACCTATATAAAAAAAACATTAAAACGTATAGAATAACATAGTACAAGAACATTTATACCATCTTGGCACGTTCGGATTCTTAAATAACAAAATTATTGACAATTTTTCGTTCCGCATTGTCGGTTCGGTGAATCGATGACTGATAACCTATATAAGAAAACACTAAAACGTATAGAATAACGTATTTCTAGAACATTTTCACCACTTTGGCACGTCCGGATTCTTAAATAACAAAATTATTGAAAATTTTTAGTTCCGCATAGTCGGTTCGGTGAATCCATGACTGATAACCTATATAAAAAAACACTAAAACGTATAGAATATCGTATTACTAGAACATTTATACCACTTTGGCCCGTTCGGATTCATAAATAACTGAATTATTGAAAATTTTTCGTTCCGCACAGTCGGTTCGGTGAATCGATGACTGATGACCTATATAAAAAAACATCAAAACGTATAGCATAACGTATTACTAGAACATTTATACCACTTTGGCACGTTCGGGTTCCTAAATAACAAGATTTTTGAAAATTTTTCGTTCCACATACTCGGTTCGGTGAATCCATGACTGATAACCTATATAAAAAAACACTAAAACGTATAGAATATCGTATTGCTAGAACATTTATACCACTTTGGCACGTTCGGATTCATAAATAACAAAATTATTGAAAATTTTTCGTTCCGCACAGTCGGTTCGGTGAATCGATGACTGATGACCTATATAAAAAAACATCAAAACGTATAGCATAACATATTACAAGAACATTTATACCATCTTGGCACGTTCGGATTCTTAAATAACAAAATTATTGACAATTTTTCGTTCCGCATTGTCGGTTCGGTGAATCGATGACTGATAACCTATATAAGAAAACACTAAAAAGTATAGAATAACGTATTTCTAGAACATTTTCACCACTTTGGCACGTCCGGATTCTTAAATAACAAAATTATTAACAATTTTTCGTTCCGCATATTCGGTTCGGTGAATCGATGACTGATAACCTACATAAAAAAAACATTAAAACGTATAGAATAACGCATTACTAGAACATTTATACCACTTTGGCACGTTCGGATTCATAAATAACAAAATTATTGAAAATTTTTCGCTCCGCATTGTCGGTTCGGTGAATCGATGACTGATAACCTAGATAAAAAAAACATTAAAACGTCAAGAATAACATATTACTAGAACATTTATACCACTTTGGCACGTTCGGATTCATAAATAACAAAATTACTGAAAATTTTTCCTTCCGCATAGTCGATCCGGTGAATCCATGACTGATAACCTACTTAAAAAAAAACATTAAAACGTATAGAATAACGTATTACTAGAACATTTTCACCACATTGGCACGTTCGGCTTCTTAAATAACAAAATTATTGACAATTTTTAGTTCCGCATAGTCGGTTCGGTGAATCCATGACTGATAACCTATATAAAAAAACATCAAAACGTATAGCATAACGTATTACTAGAACATTATACCCCTTTGGCACGTCCGGATGCTTAAATAACAAAATTATTAACAATTTTTCGTTCCGCATAGTCGGTTCGGTGAATCGATGACTGATAACCTATTTAAAAAAAACATTAAAGCGTATAGAATAACGTATTACTAGAACATTTTCACCACTTTGGCACGTTCGGGTTCATAAATAACAAAATTATTGAAAATTTTTCGTTCCGCATTATCGGTTCGGTGAATCGAAGACTGATAACCTATATAAGAAAACATTAAAACGTACAGAATAACGCATCACTAGAACATTTATGCCACTTTGGCACGTTCGGATTCTTAAATAACAAAATTATTGAAAATTTTTCCTTCCGCGTAGTCGGTTCGGTGAATCGATGACTGATAACCTATATAAAAAAACATTAAGACGCACAGAATAACGTGTTACTACAGCATTTATACCATCTTGGCAACGTTCGGATCCTTAAATAACAAAATTATTGACAATTTTTCGTTCCGCACAGTCGGTTCGGTGAATCGATGACTGATGACCTACATAAAAAAACATCAAAACGTATAGCATAACGTATTACTAGAACATTTATACCACTTTAGCACGTTCGGATCCATAAATAACAAAATCATTGACAATTTTTCGTTCCGCATTGTCGGTTCGGTGAATCGATGACTGATAACCTAGATAAAAAAAACATTTAAACGTCAAGAATAACGTATTACTAGAACATTTATACCACTTTGGCACGTTCGGATTCATAAATAACAAAATTACTGAAAATTTTTCCTTCCGCATAGTCGATCCGTTGAATCCATGACTGATAGCCTATTTAAAAAAAACATTAAAACGTATAGAATAACGTATTACTAGAACATTTTCACCACGTTGGCACGTTCGGGTTCTTAAATAACAAAATTATTGAATATTTTTCGTTCCGCGTTGTCGGTTCGGTGAATCCATGACTAATAACCTATATAAAAAAACATTAAGACGCATAGAATAACGTGTTACTAGAACATTTATACCACTTTGGCACGTTCGGATTCATAAAAAACAAAATTACTGAAAATTTTTCCTTCCGCATAGTCGATCAGGTGAATCGATGACTGATAGCCTATATAAAAAAAACATCAAAACGTATAGCCTAACGTATTTCTAGAACATTTTCACCAATTTGGCACGTCCGGATTCTTAAATAACAAAATTATTAACAATTTTTCGTTCCGCATTGTCGGTTCGGTGAATCGATGACTGATAACCTACATAAAAAAACATTAAAACGTACAGAATGACGCATCACTAGAACATTTAT
This sequence comes from Megachile leachella, assembly GCA_963576845.1. Taxonomy (NCBI): domain Eukaryota; kingdom Metazoa; phylum Arthropoda; class Insecta; order Hymenoptera; family Megachilidae; genus Megachile; species Megachile leachella. The sequence continues at coordinate 2,401,843 of CAUYWW010000245.1, forward strand.
GCCACTTTGGCACGTTCGGATTCTTAAATAACAAAATTATTGACAATTTTTAGTTCCGCATATTCGGTTCGGTGAATCCATGACTGATAACCTATATAAGAAAACACTAAAGCGTATAGAATAACGTATTACTAGAACATTTTCCCCACTTTGGCACGTTCGGGTTCTTAAATAACAAAATTATTGAAAATTTTCCGTTCCGCATTGTCGGTTCAGTGAATCCATGACTGATAACCTATATAAAAAAACATTAAGACGCATAGAATAACGTGTTACTAGAACATTTATACCACTCTGGCACGTTCGGATTCATAAATAACAAAATTATTGAAAATTTTTCGTTCCGCACAGTCGGTTCGGTGAATCGATATCTGATGACCTTTATAAAAAAACATCAAAACGTATAGCATAACGTATTACTAGAACATTTTCACCACTTTGGCACGTTCGGATTCTTAAACTACAAAATTATTGAAAATTTTTCGATCCGCATAGTCGGTTCGGAGAATCGATGACTGATAACATATATAAAAAACCATTAAAACGTATAGAATAACGTATTACTAGAACATTTTCCCCACTTTGGCACGTTCGGGTTCTTAAATAACAAAATTATTGAAAATTTTCCGTTCCGCATTGTCGGTTCAGTGAATCCATGACTGATAACCTATATAAAAAAACATTAAGACGCATAGAATAACGTGTTACTAGAACATTTATACCACTCTGGCACGTTCGGATTCATAAATAACAAAATTATTGAAAATTTTTCGTTCCGCACAGTCGGTTCGGTGAATCGATATCTGATGACCTATATAAAAAAACATCAAAACGTATAGAATAACGTGTTACTAGAACATTTTCACCACTTTGGCACATTCGGATTCTTAAACAACAAAATTATTGAGAATTTTTCGTTCCGCATTGTCGGTTCGGTGAATCCATGACTAATAACCTACATAAAAAAACATTAAGACGCATAGAATAACGTGTTACTAGAACATTTATACCACTTTGGCACGTTCGGATTCTTAAATAACAAAATTATTGACAATTTTTAGTTCCGCACAGTCGGTTCGGTGAATCCATGACTGATAACCTATATAAAAAACTATTAAAACGTATAGATTAACGTATTACTAGAAAATTAATACTACTTTGGCACGTTCGGGTTCTTAAATAACAAAATTATTGAAAATTTTTGGTTCCGCATTATCGGTTCGGTGAATCGATGACTGATAACCTATATAAAAAAACATTGAAACGTATAGAATAACGTATTACTAGAACATTTGTACCACTTTGGTACGTTCGTATTCATAAATAACAAAATTATTGAAAATTTTTCGTTCCGCACAATCGGTTCGGTGAATCGATGACTGATGACCTATACAAAAAAACATCAAAACGTATAGCATAACGTATTACTAGAACATTTATACCACTTTCGCACGTTCGGATTCATAAATAACAGAATTATTGAAAATTTTTCGTTCCGCACAGTCGGTTCGGTGAATCGATGACTGATGACCTATATAAAAAAACATCAAAACGTATAGAATAACATGTTACTAGAACATTTACACCACTTTGGCACGTTCGGATTCATAAATAACAAAATTATGAAAATTTTTCGTTCCGCACAGTCGGTTCGGTGAATCGATGACTGATGACCTATATAAAAAAACATCAACACGTATAGCATAACGTATTACTAGAACATTTATACCAGTTTGGCACGTTCGGATTCATAAAGAACTAAATTATTGAAAATTTTTCGATCCGCATAGTCGGTTCGGTGAATCGATGACTGATAACCTATTTAAAAAAAACATTGAAACGTATAAAAAAACGTATTACTAGAACATTTTCACCACTTTGAGACGTTGGGGTTCTTAAATAACAAGATTTTTGAAAATTTTTCGTTCCGCATAGTGGGTTCGGTGAATCGATGACTGACAACCTATTTAAAAAAATCATTGAAACGTATAGAAAAACGTAGTACTAGAACATTTTCACCACTTTGGCACGTTCGGGTTCTTAAATAACAAAATTATTGACAATTTTTCGTTCTGCATTGTCGGTTCGGTGAATCGATGACTGATGACCTATATAAAAAAACATCAAAATGTATAGCATAACGTATTACTAGAACATTATACCACTTTGGCACGTTCGGATCCATAAATAACTAAATCATTGAAAATTTTTCGTTCCGAATAGTCGGTTCGGTGAATCGATGACTGATTACCTATATAAAAAAACATTAAAACGTATAGAATAACGTATTACTAGAACATTTGTACCACTTTGGCACGTTCGGATTCATAAATAACAAAATTATTGAAAATTTTTCGTTCCGCACAGTCGGTTCGGTGAATCGATGACTGATGACCTATATAAAAAAACATCAAAACGTATAGCATAACGTATTACTAGAACATTTATACCACTTTGGCCCGTTCGGATTCATAAAGAACTAAATTATTGAAAATTTTTCGATCCCCATAGTCGGTACGGTGAATCGATGACTGATAACCTATATAAAAAAACATTAAGACGCATAGAATAACGTGTTACTAGAACATTTATACCACTTTGGCACGTTCGGATTCATAAAAAACAAAATTACTGAAAATTTTTCCTTCCGCATAGTCGATCCGGTGAATCGATGACTGATAACCTATATAAAAAAAACATCAAAACGTATAGCCTAACGTATTACTAGAACATTTTCACCACTTTGGCACGTTCGGATTCTTAAACAACAAAATTATTGAAAATTTTACGTTCCGCATAGTGGGTTCGGTAAATCGATGACTGATAACCTATATAAGAAAACACTAAAACGTATAGAATAACGTATTTCTAGAACATTTTCACCAATTTGGCACGTCCGGATTCTTAAATAACAAAATTATTAACAATTTTCCGTTCCGCATTATCGGTTCGGTGAATCGAAGACTGATAACCTATATAAAAAAACATTAATACGTATAGAATAACGTATTACTAGAACATTTGTACCACTTTGGCACGTTCGGATTCATAAATAACAAAATTATTGAAAATTTTTCGTTCCGCACAGTCGGTTCGGTGAATCGATGACTGATAACCTATTTAAAAAAAACATTAAAACGTATAGAATAACGTATTACTAGAACATTTTCACCACTTTGGCACGTTCGGGTTCATAAATAACAAAATTATTGAAAATTTTTCGTTCCGCATTATCGGTCGGTGAATCGAAGACTGATAACCTATATAAAAAAACATTAACACGTATAGAATAACGTATTACTAGAACATTTGTACCACTTTGGCACGTTCGGATTCATAAATAACAAAATTATTGAAAATTTTTAGTTCCGCATAGTCGGTTCGGTGAATCCATGACTGATAACCTATATAAAAAAACATTAAGACGCATAGAATAACGTGTTACTACAGCATTTATACCACTTTGGCACGTTCGGATTCTTAAATAACAAAATTATTGAGAATTTTTCGTTCTGCATTGTCGGTTCGGTGAATCGATGACTGATAACCTATATAAGAAAACACTAAAGCGTATAGAATAACGTATTTCTAGAACATTTTCACCAATTTGGCACGTCCGGGTTCTTAAATAACACAATTATTAACAATTTTTCGTTCCGCATATTCGGTTCGGTGAATCGATGACTGATGACCTATATAAAAAAACATCAAAATGTATAGCATAACGTATTACTAGAACATTTATACCACTTTGGCACGTTCGGATTCGTAAATAATTAAATTATTGAAAATTTTTCGATCCGCATTATCGGTTCGGTGAATCGAAGACTGATAACCTATATAAAAAAACATTAATACGTATAGAATAACGTATTACTAGAACATATGTACCACTTTGGCACGTTCGGATTCATAAATAAAATTATTGAAAATTTTTCGTTCCGCATTATCGGTCGGTGAATCGAAGACTGATAACCTATATAAAAAAACATTAACACGTATAGAATAACGTATTACTAGAACATTTGTACCACTTTGGCACGTTCGGATTCATAAATAACAAAATAATTGAAAATTTTTAGTTCCGCATAGTCGGTTCGGTGAATCCATGACTGATAACCTATATAAAAAAACACTAAAGCCTATAGAATAACGTATTACTAGAACATTTTCACCACTTTGGCACGTTCGGGTTCTTAAATAACAAAATTATTGAAAATTTTTCGTTCCGCACAGTCGGTTCAGTGAATTGATGACTGATGACCTATATAAAAAAACATCAAAATGTATAGCATAACGTATTACTAGAACATTTATACCACTTTGGCACGTTCGGATTCGTAAATAATTAAATTATTGAAAATTTTTCGATCCGCATAGTCGGTTCGGTGAATCGATGACTGATAACCTATTTAAAAAAAACATTGAAACGTATAGAAAAACGTATTACTAGAACATTTTCACCACTTTGGCACGTTCGGGTTCTTAAATAAGAAATTATTGAAAATTTTTCGTTCCGCATTGTCGGTTCGGTGAATCCATGACAGATAACCTATATAAAAATACATTAAGACGCATAGAATGACGTGTTACTAGAACATTTATACCACTTTGGCCCGTTCGGATTCATAAATAACAAAATTATCGAAAATTTTTCGTTCCGCACAGTCGGTACGGTGAATCGATGACAGATGACCTATATAAAAAAACATCAAAACGTATAGCATAACGTATTTCTAGAACATTTTCACAACTTTGGCACGTTCGGATTCTTAAACTACAAAATTATTGAAAATTTTTCGATCCGCATAGTCGGTTCGGAGAATCGATGACTGATAACATATATAAAAAACCACTAAAACGTATAGAATAACGTTTTAGTAGAACATTTATACCACTTTGACACCTTCGGATTCATAAATAACAAAATTATTGAAAATTTTTCGTTCCGCATAACCGGTTCGGTGAATCGATGACTGGTAACCTATATAAAAAAACATTAAAACGTATAAAATAACGTGTTACTACAGCATTTATACCATCTTGGCACGTTCGGATTCTTAACTAACAAAATTATTGACAATTTTTCGTTCCGCATTGTCGGTTCGGTGAATCGATGACTGATGTCCTATATAAAAAAAACATTAAAACGTATAGAATAACGTATTACTAGAAAATTAATACCACTTTGGCACGTTCGGATTCATAAATAACGAAATTATTGAAAATTTTTCGTTCCGCACAGTCGTTTCGGAAAATCGATGACTGATAACATATATAAAAAACCATTAAAACGTATAGAATAACGTGTTACTAGAGCATTTATACCACTTTGGCACGTTCGGATTCATAAATAACAAAATTATTGAGAATTTTTCGATCCGCATTGTCGGTTCGGTGAATCGATGACTGATAACCTATATAAAAAAACATTAAAACGTATAGAATAACGTGTTACTACAGCATTTATACCATCTTGGCACGTTCGGATTCTTAAATAACAAAATTATTGACAATTATTCGTTCCGCATTGTCGGTTCGGTGAATCGATGACTGATAACCTATATAAGAAAACACTAAAACGTATAGAATAACGTATTACTAGAACATTTTCACCACTTTGGCACGTTCGGGTTCTTAAGTAACAAAATTATTGAGAATTTTTAGTTCCGCACAGTCGGTTCGGTGAATCGATGACCGATGACCTATATAAAAAAACATCAAAACATATAGCATAACGTACTACTAAAACATTTATACCACTTTGGCACGTTCGGGTTCTTAAATAACAAAATTATTGAAAATTCTTCGATTCGCATTGTTGGTTCGGTGAATCGATGACTGATAACCTATATAAAAAAACATTAAAATGTATAGAACAACGTATTACTAGAACATTTATACCACTTTGGCACGTTCGGCTTCATAAATAACTAAATTATTGAAACTTTTTCGTTCCGCATAGTCGGTTCGGTGAAACGATGACTGATAACCTATTTAAAAAAAACATTAAAACGTATAGAATAACGTATTACTAGAACATTTTCACCACTTTGGCACGTTCGGATTCTTAAACAACAAAATTATTGAAAATTTTTCCTTCCGCATAGTCGATTCGGTGAATCGATGACTGATAACCTATATAAAGAAAACATTAAAACGTATAGAATAACATATTACTAGAACATTTATACCATCTTGGCACGTTCGGATTCTTAAATACCAAAATTATTGACAATTTTTCGTTCCGCACAGTCGGTTCGGTGAATCGATGACTGATGACCTACATAAAAAAACATCAAAACGTATAGCATAACGTATTACTAGAACATTTATACCACTTTAGCACGTTCGGATCCATAAATAACAAAATCATTGACAATTTTTCGTTCCGCGTAGTCGGTTCGGTGAATCGAAGACTGATAACCTATATAAGAAAACACTAAAACGTATAGAATAACGTATTTCTAGAACATTTTCACCAATTTGGCACGTCCGGATTCTTAAATAACAAAATTATTAACAATTTTTCGTTCCGCATTGTCGGTTCGGTGAATCGATGACTGATAACCTACATAAAAAAACATTAAAACGTACAGAATAACGCATCACTAGAACATTTATGCCACTTTGGCACGTTCGGATTCTTAAATAACAAAATTATTGAAAATTTTTCCTTCCGCGTAGTCGGTTCGGTGAATCGATGACTGATAACCTATATAAAAAAACATTAAGACGCACAGAATAACGTGTTACTACAGCATTTATACCATCTTGGCAACGTTCGGATCCTTAAATAACAAAATTATTGACAATTTTTCGTTCCGCACAGTCGGTTCGGTGAATCGATGACTGATGACCTACATAAAAAAACATCAAAACGTATAGCATAACGTATTACTAGAACATTTATACCACTTTAGCACGTTCGGATCCATAAATAACAAAATCATTGACAATTTTTCGTTCCGCATTGTCGGTTCGGTGAATCGATGACTGATAACCTAGATAAAAAAAACATTTAAACGTCAAGAATAACGTATTACTAGAACATTTATACCACTTTGGCACGTTCGGATTCATAAATAACAAAATTACTGAAAATTTTTCCTTCCGCATAGTCGATCCGTTGAATCCATGACTGATAGCCTATTTAAAAAAAACATTAAAACGTATAGAATAACGTATTACTAGAACATTTTCACCACGTTGGCACGTTCGGGTTCTTAAACAACAAAATTATTGACAATTTTTCGTTCCGCACAGTCGGTTCGGTGAATCGATGACTGATGACCTACATAAAAAAACATCAAAACGTATAGCATAACGTATTACTAGAACATTTATACCACTTTAGCACGTTCGGATCCATAAATAACAAAATCATTGACAATTTTTCGTTCCGCGTAGTCGGTTCGGTGAATCGAAGACTGATAACCTATATAAGAAAACACTAAAACGTATAGAATAACGTATTTCTAGAACATTTTCACCAATTTGGCACGTCCGGATTCTTAAATAACAAAATTATTAACAATTTTTCGTTCCGCATTGTCGGTTCGGTGAATCGATGACTGATAACCTACATAAAAAAACATTAAAACGTACAGAATAACGCATCACTAGAACATTTATGCCACTTTGGCACGTTCGGATTCTTAAATAACAAAATTATTGAAAATTTTTCCTTCCGCGTAGTCGGTTCGGTGAATCGATGACTGATAACCTATATAAAAAAACATTAAGACGCACAGAATAACGTGTTACTACAGCATTTATACCATCTTGGCAACGTTCGGATCCTTAAATAACAAAATTATTGACAATTTTTCGTTCCGCACAGTCGGTTCGGTGAATCGATGACTGATGACCTACATAAAAAAACATCAAAACGTATAGCATAACGTATTACTAGAACATTTATACCACTTTAGCACGTTCGGATCCATAAATAACAAAATCATTGACAATTTTTCGTTCCGCATTGTCGGTTCGGTGAATCGATGACTGATAACCTAGATAAAAAAAACATTTAAACGTCAAGAATAACGTATTACTAGAACATTTATACCACTTTGGCACGTTCGGATTCATAAATAACAAAATTACTGAAAATTTTTCCTTCCGCATAGTCGATCCGTTGAATCCATGACTGATAGCCTATTTAAAAAAAACATTAAAACGTATAGAATAACGTATTACTAGAACATTTTCACCACGTTGGCACGTTCGGGTTCTTAAACAACAAAATTATTGAAAATTTTACGTTCCGCATAGTGGGTTCGGTAAATCGATGACTGATAACCTATATAAGAAAACACTAAAACGTATAGAATAACGTATTTCTAGAACATTTTCACCAATTTGGCACGTCCGGATTCTTAAATAACAAAATTATTAACAATTTTCCGTTCCGCATTATCGGTTCGGTGAATCGAAGACTGATAACCTATATAAAAAAACATTAATACGTATAGAATAACGTATTACTAGAACATTTGTACCACTTTGGCACGTTCGGATTCATAAATAACAAAATTATTGAAAATTTTTCGTTCCGCACAGTCGGTTCGGTGAATCGATGACTGATAACCTATTTAAAAAAAACATTAAAACGTATAGAATAACGTATTACTAGAACATTTTCACCACTTTGGCACGTTCGGGTTCATAAATAACAAAATTATTGAAAATTTTTCGTTCCGCATTATCGGTCGGTGAATCGAAGACTGATAACCTATATAAAAAAACATTAACACGTATAGAATAACGTATTACTAGAACATTTGTACCACTTTGGCACGTTCGGATTCATAAATAACAAAATTATTGAAAATTTTTAGTTCCGCATAGTCGGTTCGGTGAATCCATGACTGATAACCTATATAAAAAAACATTAAGACGCATAGAATAACGTGTTACTACAGCATTTATACCACTTTGGCACGTTCGGATTCTTAAATAACAAAATTATTGAGAATTTTTCGTTCTGCATTGTCGGTTCGGTGAATCGATGACTGATAACCTATATAAGAAAACACTAAAGCGTATAGAATAACGTATTTCTAGAACATTTTCACCAATTTGGCACGTCCGGGTTCTTAAATAACACAATTATTAACAATTTTTCGTTCCGCATATTCGGTTCGGTGAATCGATGACTGATGACCTATATAAAAAAACATCAAAATGTATAGCATAACGTATTACTAGAACATTTATACCACTTTGGCACGTTCGGATTCGTAAATAATTAAATTATTGAAAATTTTTCGATCCGCATTATCGGTTCGGTGAATCGAAGACTGATAACCTATATAAAAAAACATTAATACGTATAGAATAACGTATTACTAGAACATATGTACCACTTTGGCACGTTCGGATTCATAAATAAAATTATTGAAAATTTTTCGTTCCGCATTATCGGTCGGTGAATCGAAGACTGATAACCTATATAAAAAAACATTAACACGTATAGAATAACGTATTACTAGAACATTTGTACCACTTTGGCACGTTCGGATTCATAAATAACAAAATAATTGAAAATTTTTAGTTCCGCATAGTCGGTTCGGTGAATCCATGACTGATAACCTATATAAAAAAACACTAAAGCCTATAGAATAACGTATTACTAGAACATTTTCACCACTTTGGCACGTTCGGGTTCTTAAATAACAAAATTATTGAAAATTTTTCGTTCCGCACAGTCGGTTCAGTGAATTGATGACTGATGACCTATATAAAAAAACATCAAAATGTATAGCATAACGTATTACTAGAACATTTATACCACTTTGGCACGTTCGGATTCGTAAATAATTAAATTATTGAAAATTTTTCGATCCGCATAGTCGGTTCGGTGAATCGATGACTGATAACCTATTTAAAAAAAACATTGAAACGTATAGAAAAACGTATTACTAGAACATTTTCACCACTTTGGCACGTTCGGGTTCTTAAATAAGAAATTATTGAAAATTTTTCGTTCCGCATTGTCGGTTCGGTGAATCCATGACAGATAACCTATATAAAAAAACATTAAGACGCATAGAATGACGTGTTACTAGAACATTTATACCACTTTGGCCCGTTCGGATTCATAAATAACAAAATTATCGAAAATTTTTCGTTCCGCACAGTCGGTACGGTGAATCGATGACAGATGACCTATATAAAAAAACATCAAAACGTATAGCATAACGTATTTCTAGAACATTTTCACAACTTTGGCACGTTCGGATTCTTAAACTACAAAATTATTGAAAATTTTTCGATCCGCATAGTCGGTTCGGAGAATCGATGACTGATAACATATATAAAAAACCACTAAAACGTATAGAATAACGTTTTAGTAGAACATTTATACCACTTTGACACCTTCGGATTCATAAATAACAAAATTATTGAAAATTTTTCGTTCCGCATAACCGGTTCGGTGAATCGATGACTGGTAACCTATATAAAAAAACATTAAAACGTATAAAATAACGTGTTACTACAGCATTTATACCATCTTGGCACGTTCGGATTCTTAAATAACAAAATTATTGACAATTTTTCGTTCCGCATTGTCGGTTCGGTGAATCGATGACTGATGTCCTATATAAAAAAAACATTAAAACGTATAGAATAACGTATTACTAGAAAATTAATACCACTTTGGCACGTTCGGATTCATAAATAACGAAATTATTGAAAATTTTTCGTTCCGCACAGTCGTTTCGGAAAATCGATGACTGATAACATATATAAAAAACCATTAAAACGTATAGAATAACGTGTTACTAGAGCATTTATACCACTTTGGCACGTTCGGATTCATAAATAACAAAATTATTGAGAATTTTTCGATCCGCATTGTCGGTTCGGTGAATCGATGACTGATAACCTATATAAAAAAACATTAAAACGTATAGAATAACGTGTTACTACAGCATTTATACCATCTTGGCACGTTCGGATTCTTAAATAACAAAATTATTGACAATTATTCGTTCCGCATTGTCGGTTCGGTGAATCGATGACTGATAACCTATATAAGAAAACACTAAAACGTATAGAATAACGTATTACTAGAACATTTTCACCACTTTGGCACGTTCGGGTTCTTAAGTAACAAAATTATTGAGAATTTTTAGTTCCGCACAGTCGGTTCGGTGAATCGATGACCGATGACCTATATAAAAAAACATCAAAACATATAGCATAACGTACTACTAAAACATTTATACCACTTTGGCACGTTCGGGTTCTTAAATAACAAAATTATTGAAAATTCTTCGATTCGCATTGTTGGTTCGGTGAATCGATGACTGATAACCTATATAAAAAAACATTAAAATGTATAGAACAACGTATTACTAGAACATTTATACCACTTTGGCACGTTCGGCTTCATAAATAACTAAATTATTGAAACTTTTTCGTTCCGCATAGTCGGTTCGGTGAAACGATGACTGATAACCTATTTAAAAAAAACATTAAAACGTATAGAATAACGTATTACTAGAACATTTTCACCACTTTGGCACGTTCGGATTCTTAAACAACAAAATTATTGAAAATTTTTCCTTCCGCATAGTCGATTCGGTGAATCGATGACTGATAACCTATATAAAGAAAACATTAAAACGTATAGAATAACATATTACTAGAACATTTATACCATCTTGGCACGTTCGGATTCTTAAATACCAAAATTATTGACAATTTTTCGTTCCGCACAGTCGGTTCGGTGAATCGATGACTGATGACCTACATAAAAAAACATCAAAACGTATAGCATAACGTATTACTAGAACATTTATACCACTTTAGCACGTTCGGATCCATAAATAACAAAATCATTGACAATTTTTCGTTCCGCGTAGTCGGTTCGGTGAATCGAAGACTGATAACCTATATAAGAAAACACTAAAACGTATAGAATAACGTATTTCTAGAACATTTTCACCAATTTGGCACGTCCGGATTCTTAAATAACAAAATTATTAACAATTTTTCGTTCCGCATTGTCGGTTCGGTGAATCGATGACTGATAACCTACATAAAAAAACATTAAAACGTACAGAATAACGCATCACTAGAACATTTATGCCACTTTGGCACGTTCGGATTCTTAAATAACAAAATTATTGAAAATTTTTCCTTCCGCGTAGTCGGTTCGGTGAATCGATGACTGATAACCTATATAAAAAAACATTAAGACGCACAGAATAACGTGTTACTACAGCATTTATACCATCTTGGCAACGTTCGGATCCTTAAATAACAAAATTATTGACAATTTTTCGTTCCGCACAGTCGGTTCGGTGAATCGATGACTGATGACCTACATAAAAAAACATCAAAACGTATAGCATAACGTATTACTAGAACATTTATACCACTTTAGCACGTTCGGATCCATAAATAACAAAATCATTGACAATTTTTCGTTCCGCATTGTCGGTTCGGTGAATCGATGACTGATAACCTAGATAAAAAAAACATTTAAACGTCAAGAATAACGTATTACTAGAACATTTATACCACTTTGGCACGTTCGGATTCATAAATAACAAAATTACTGAAAATTTTTCCTTCCGCATAGTCGATCCGTTGAATCCATGACTGATAGCCTATTTAAAAAAAACATTAAAACGTATAGAATAACGTATTACTAGAACATTTTCACCACGTTGGCACGTTCGGGTTCTTAAATAACAAAATTATTGAATATTTTTCGTTCCGCGTTGTCGGTTCGGTGAATCCATGACTAATAACCTATATAAAAAAACATTAAGACGCATAGAATAACGTGTTACTAGAACATTTATACCACTTTGGCACGTTCGGATTCATAAAAAACAAAATTACTGAAAATTTTTCCTTCCGCATAGTCGATCAGGTGAATCGATGACTGATAGCCTATATAAAAAAAACATCAAAACGTATAGCCTAACGTATTTCTAGAACATTTTCACCAATTTGGCACGTCCGGATTCTTAAATAACAAAATTATTAACAATTTTTCGTTCCGCATTGTCGGTTCGGTGAATCGATGACTGATAACCTACATAAAAAAACATTAAAACGTACAGAATGACGCATCACTAGAACATTTATGCCACTTTGGCACGTTCGGATTCTTAAATAACAAAATTATTGACAATTTTTAGTTCCGCATATTCGGTTCGGTGAATCCATGACTGATAACCTATATAAGAAAACACTAAAGCGTATAGAATAACGTATTACTAGAACATTTTCCCCACTTTGGCACGTTCGGGTTCTTAAATAACAAAATTATTGAAAATTTTCCGTTCCGCATTGTCGGTTCAGTGAATCCATGACTGATAACCTATATAAAAAAACATTAAGACGCATAGAATAACGTGTTACTAGAACATTTATACCACTCTGGCACGTTCGGATTCATAAATAACAAAATTATTGAAAATTTTTCGTTCCGCACAGTCGGTTCGGTGAATCGATATCTGATGACCTTTATAAAAAAACATCAAAACGTATAGCATAACGTATTACTAGAACATTTTCACCACTTTGGCACGTTCGGATTCTTAAACTACAAAATTATTGAAAATTTTTCGATCCGCATAGTCGGTTCGGAGAATCGATGACTGATAACATATATAAAAAACCATTAAAACGTATAGAATAACGTATTAGTAGAACATTTATACCACTTTCTCACGTTCGGATTCATAAATAACAAAATTATTGAAAATTTTTCGTTCCGCACAGTCGGTTCGGTGAATCGATGACTGATGACCTATATAAAAAAACATCAAAACGTATAGAATAACGTGTTACTAGAACATTTTCACCACTTTGGCACATTCGGATTCTTAAACAACAAAATTATTGAGAATTTTTCGTTCCGCATTGTCGGTTCGGTGAATCCATGACTAATAACCTACATAAAAAAACATTAAGACGCATAGAATAACGTGTTACTAGAACATTTATACCACTTTGGCACGTTCGGATTCATAAAAAACAAAATTACTGAAAATTTTTCCTTCCGCATAGTCGATCCGGTGAATCGATGACTGATAACCTATATAAAAAAAACATCAAAACGTATAGCATAACGTATTACTAGAACATTTATACCACTTTGGCACGTTCGGATTCTTAAATAACAAAATTATTGACAATTTTTAGTTCCGCACAGTCGGTTCGGTGAATCCATGACTGATAACCTATATAAAAAACTATTAAAACGTATAGATTAACGTATTACTAGAAAATTAATACTACTTTGGCACGTTCGGGTTCTTAAATAACAAAATTATTGAAAATTTTTGGTTCCGCATTATCGGTTCGGTGAATCGATGACTGATAACCTATATAAAAAAACATTGAAACGTATAGAATAACGTATTACTAGAACATTTGTACCACTTTGGTACGTTCGGATTCATAAATAACAAAATTATTGAAAATTTTTCGTTCCGCACAGTCGGTTCGGTGAATCGATGACTGATGACCTATACAAAAAAACATCAAAACGTATAGCATAACGTATTACTAGAACATTTATACCACTTTCGCACGTTCGGATTCATAAATAACAGAATTATTGAAAATTTTTCGTTCCGCACAGTCGGTTCGGTGAATCGATGACTGATGACCTATATAAAAAAACATCAAAACGTATAGAATAACATGTTACTAGAACATTTACACCACTTTGGCACGTTCGGATTCATAAATAACAAAATTATGAAAATTTTTCGTTCCGCACAGTCGGTTCGGTGAATCGATGACTGATGACCTATATAAAAAAACATCAACACGTATAGCATAACGTATTACTAGAACATTTATACCAGTTTGGCACGTTCGGATTCATAAAGAACTAAATTATTGAAAATTTTTCGATCCGCATAGTCGGTTCGGTGAATCGATGACTGATAACCTATTTAAAAAAAACATTGAAACGTATAAAAAAACGTATTACTAGAACATTTTCACCACTTTGAGACGTTGGGGTTCTTAAATAACAAGATTTTTGAAAATTTTTCGTTCCGCATAGTGGGTTCGGTGAATCGATGACTGACAACCTATTTAAAAAAATCATTGAAACGTATAGAAAAACGTAGTACTAGAACATTTTCACCACTTTGGCACGTTCGGGTTCTTAAATAACAAAATTATTGACAATTTTTCGTTCTGCATTGTCGGTTCGGTGAATCGATGACTGATGACCTATATAAAAAAACATCAAAATGTATAGCATAACGTATTACTAGAACATTATACCACTTTGGCACGTTCGGATCCATAAATAACTAAATCATTGAAAATTTTTCGTTCCGAATAGTCGGTTCGGTGAATCGATGACTGATTACCTATATAAAAAAACATTAAAACGTATAGAATAACGTATTACTAGAACATTTGTACCACTTTGGCACGTTCGGATTCATAAATAACAAAATTATTGAAAATTTTTCGTTCCGCACAGTCGGTTCGGTGAATCGATGACTGATGACCTATATAAAAAAACATCAAAACGTATAGCATAACGTATTACTAGAACATTTATACCACTTTGGCCCGTTCGGATTCATAAAGAACTAAATTATTGAAAATTTTTCGATCCCCATAGTCGGTACGGTGAATCGATGACTGATAACCTATATAAAAAAACATTAAGACGCATAGAATAACGTGTTACTAGAACATTTATACCACTTTGGCACGTTCGGATTCATAAAAAACAAAATTACTGAAAATTTTTCCTTCCGCATAGTCGATCCGGTGAATCGATGACTGATAACCTATATAAAAAAAACATCAAAACGTATAGCCTAACGTATTACTAGAACATTTTCACCACTTTGGCACGTTCGGATTCTTAAACAACAAAATTATTGAAAATTTTACGTTCCGCATAGTGGGTTCGGTAAATCGATGACTGATAACCTATATAAGAAAACACTAATACGTATAGAATAACGTATTACTAGAACATTTGTACCACTTTGGCACGTTCGGATTCATAAATAACAAAATTATTGAAAATTTTTCGTTCCGCACAGTCGGTTCGGTGAATCGATGACTGATAACCTATTTAAAAAAAACATTAAAACGTATAGAATAACGTATTACTAGAACATTTTCACCACTTTGGCACGTTCGGGTTCATAAATAACAAAATTATTGAAAATTTTTCGTTCCGCATTATCGGTCGGTGAATCGAAGACTGATAACCTATATAAAAAAACATTAACACGTATAGAATAACGTATTACTAGAACATTTGTACCACTTTGGCACGTTCGGATTCATAAATAACAAAATTATTGAAAATTTTTAGTTCCGCATAGTCGGTTCGGTGAATCCATGACTGATAACCTATATAAAAAAACATTAAGACGCATAGAATAACGTGTTACTACAGCATTTATACCATCTTGGCACGTTCGGATTCTTAAATAACAAAATTATTGAGAATTTTTCGTTCTGCATTGTCGGTTCGGTGAATCGATGACTGATAACCTATATAAGAAAACACTAAAGCGTATAGAATAACGTATTTCTAGAACATTTTCACCAATTTGGCACGTCCGGGTTCTTAAATAACACAATTATTAACAATTTTTCGTTCCGCATATTCGGTTCGGTGAATCGATGACTGATGACCTATATAAAAAAACATCAAAATGTATAGCATAACGTATTACTAGAACATTTTCACCACTTTGGCACGTTCGGATTCTTAAACAACAAAATTATTGAAAATTTTACGTTCCGCATAGTGGGTTCGGTAAATCGATGACTGATAACCTATATAAGAAAACACTAAAACGTATAGAATAACGTATTTCTAGAACATTTTCACCAATTTGGCACGTCCGGATTCTTAAATAACAAAATTATTAACAATTTTCCGTTCCGCATTATCGGTTCGGTGAATCGAAGACTGATAACCTATATAAAAAAACATTAATACGTATAGAATAACGTATTACTAGAACATTTGTACCACTTTGGCACGTTCGGATTCATAAATAACAAAATTATTGAAAATTTTTCGTTCCGCACAGTCGGTTCGGTGAATCGATGACTGATAACCTATTTAAAAAAAACATTACAACGTATAGAATAACGTATTACTAGAACATTTTCACCACTTTGGCACGTTCGGGTTCATAAATAACAAAATTATTGAAAATTTTTCGTTCCGCATTATCGGTCGGTGAATCGAAGACTGATAACCTATATAAAAAAACATTAACACGTATAGAATAACGTATTACTAGAACATTTATACCACTTTGGCACGTTCGGATTCATAGAGAACTAAATTATTGAAAATTTTTCGTTCCGCATAACCGGTTCGGTGAATCGATGACTGGTAACCTATATAAAAAAACATTAAAACGTATAAAATAACGTGTTACTACAGCATTTATACCATCTTGGCACGTTCGGATTCTTAAATAACAAAATTATTGACAATTTTTCGTTCCGCATTGTCGGTTCGGTGAATCGATGACTGATGTCCTATATAAAAAAAACATTAAAACGTATAGAATAACGTATTACTAGAAAATTAATACCACTTTGGCACGTTCGGATTCATAAATAACGAAATTATTGAAAATTTTTCGTTCCGCACAGTCGTTTCGGAAAATCGATGACTGATAACATATATAAAAAACCATTAAAACGTATAGAATAACGTGTTACTAGAGCATTTATACCACTTTGGCACGTTCGGATTCATAAATAACAAAATTATTGAGAATTTTTCGATCCGCATTGTCGGTTCGGTGAATCGATGACTGATAACCTATATAAAAAAACATTAAAACGTATAGAATAACGTGTTACTACAGCATTTATACCATCTTGGCACGTTCGGATTCTTAAATAACAAAATTATTGACAATTATTCGTTCCGCATTGTCGGTTCGGTGAATCGATGACTGATAACCTATATAAGAAAACACTAAAACGTATAGAATAACGTATTACTAGAACATTTTCACCACTTTGGCACGTTCGGGTTCTTAAGTAACAAAATTATTGAGAATTTTTAGTTCCGCACAGTCGGTTCGGTGAATCGATGACCGATGACCTATATAAAAAAACATCAAAACATATAGCATAACGTACTACTAAAACATTTATACCACTTTGGCACGTTCGGGTTCTTAAATAACAAAATTATTGAAAATTCTTCGATTCGCATTGTTGGTTCGGTGAATCGATGACTGATAACCTATATAAAAAAACATTAAAATGTATAGAACAACGTATTACTAGAACATTTATACCACTTTGGCACGTTCGGATTCTTAAACAACAAAATTATTGAAAATTTTTCCTTCCGCATAGTCGATTCGGTGAATCGATGACTGATAACCTATATAAAGAAAACATTAAAACGTATAGAATAACATATTACTAGAACATTTATACCATCTTGGCACGTTCGGATTCTTAAATACCAAAATTATTGACAATTTTTCGTTCCGCACAGTCGGTTCGGTGAATCGATGACTGATGACCTACATAAAAAAACATTAATACGTATAGAATAACGTATTACTAGAACATTTGTACCACTTTGGCACGTTCGGATTCATAAATAACAAAATTATTGAAAATTTTTCGTTCCGCACAGTCGGTTCGGTGAATCGATGACTGATAACCTATTTAAAAAAAACATTAAAACGTATAGAATAACGTATTACTAGAACATTTTCACCACTTTGGCACGTTCGGGTTCATAAATAACAAAATTATTGAAAATTTTTCGTTCCGCATTATCGGTCGGTGAATCGAAGACTGATAACCTATATAAAAAAACATTAACACGTATAGAATAACGTATTACTAGAACATTTATACCACTTTGGCACGTTCGGATTCATAGAGAACTAAATTATTGGAAATTTTTCGTTCCGCATAACCGGTTCGGTGAATCGATGACTGGTAACCTATATAAAAAAACATTAAAACGTATAAAATAACGTGTTACTACAGCATTTATACCATCTTGGCACGTTCGGATTCTTAAATAACAAAATTATTGACAATTTTTCGTTCCGCATTGTCAGTTCGGTGAATCGATGACTGATGTCCTATATAAAAAAAACATTAAAACGTATAGAATAACGTATTACTAGAACATTTATACCACTTTGGCACGTTCGGGTTCTTAAATAACAAAATTATTGAAAATTCTTCGTTCCGCATTGTCGGTTCGGTGAATCGATGACTGATAACCTATATAAAAAAACATTAAAATGTATAGAACAACGTGTTACTAGAGCATTTATACCACTTTGGCACGTTCGGATTCATAAATAACAAAATTATTGAAAATTTTTCGTTCCGCATTATCGGTCGGTGAATCGAAGACTGATAACCTATATAAAAAAACATTAACACGTATAGAATAACGTATTACTAGAACATTTATACCACTTTGGCACGTTCGGATTCATAGAGAACTAAATTATTGAAAATTTTTCGTTCCGCATAACCGGTTCGGTGAATCGATGACTGGTAACCTATATAAAAAAACACTAAAACGTATAGAATAACGTATTACTAGAACATTTATACCACTCTGGCACGTTCGGATTCTTAAATAACAAAATAATTGAAAATTTTTCGTTCCGCATAGGTGGATCGGCGAATCGATGACTGATAACCTATATAAAAAACTATTAAAACGTATAGAATAACGTATTAATAGAAAATTAATACCACTTTGGCACGTTCGGATTCTTAAATAACAAAATTATTGAAAATTTTTCGATCCGCATAGTCGGTTCGGTGAATCCATGACTGATAACCTATATAAAAATACATTAAGACGCATAGAATAACGTGTTACTAGAACATTTCACCACTTTGGCTCGTTCGGATTCTTAAACAACAAAATTATTGAAAATTTTTCGTTCCGCATAGTCGGTTCGGTGAATCCATGACTGATAACCTATATAAAAAAACATTAAGACGCATAGAATAACGTGTTACTAGAGCATTTATACCACTTTAGCGCGTTCGGATCCATAAATAACATAATTATTGAAAATTTTTCGTTCCGCATAGTCGGTTCGGTGAATCCATGACTGATAACCTATTTAAAAAAATACTAAAACGTATAGAATAACGTATGACTAGAACATTTATCCCACTTTGGCACGTTCGGATTCATAAATAACAAAATTATTGAGAATTTTTCGATCCGCATTGTCGGTTCGGTGAATCGATGACTGATAACCTATATAAAAAAACATTAAAACGTATAGAATAACGTGTTACTACAGCATTTATACCATCTTGGCACGTTCGGATTCTTAAATAACAAAATTATTGACAATTATTCGTTCCGCATTGTCGGTTCGGTGAATCGATGACTGATAACCTATATAAGAAAACACTAAAACGTATAGAATAACGTATTACTAGAACATTTTCACCACTTTGGCACGTTCGGGTTCTTAAGTAACAAAATTATTGAGAATTTTTAGTTCCGCACAGTCGGTTCGGTGAATCGATGACCGATGACCTATATAAAAAAACATCAAAACATATAGCATAACGTACTACTAAAACATTTATACCACTTTGGCACGTTCGGGTTCTTAAATAACAAAATTATTGAAAATTCTTCGATTCGCATTGTTGGTTCGGTGAATCGATGACTGATAACCTATATAAAAAAACATTAAAATGTATAGAACAACCTATTACTAGAACATTTATACCACTTTGGCACGTTCGGCTTCATAAATAACTAAATTATTGAAACTTTTTCGTTCCGCATAGTCGGTTCGGTGAAACGATGACTGATAACCTATTTAAAAAAAACATTAAAACGTATAGAATAACGTATTACTAGAACATTTTCACCACTTTGGCACGTTCGGATTCTTAAACAACAAAATTATTGAAAATTTTTCCTTCCGCATAGTCGATTCGGTGAATCGATGACTGATAACCTATATAAAGAAAACATTAAAACGTATAGAATAACATATTACTAGTACATTTATACCATCTTGGCACGTTCGGATTCTTAAATACCAAAATTATTGACAATTTTTCGTTCCGCATTGTCGGTTCGGTGAATCGATGACTGATGACCTATATAAAAAAACATCAAAACATATAGCATAACGTATTACTAGAACATTTTCTCCACTTTGGCACGTTCGGGTTCTTAAATAACAAAATTATTGAAAATTTTTCGTTCCGCATAGTCGGTTCGGTGAATCCATGACTGATAACCTATATAAAAAAAACACTAAAACGTATAGAATAACGTATTACTAGAACATTTATACCACTTTGGCACGTTCGGGTTCTTAAATAACAAAATTATTGAAAATTCTTCGTTCCGCATTGTCGGTTCGGTGAATCGATGACTGATAACCTATATGAAAAAACATTAAAATGTATAGAACAACGTGTTACTAGAGCATTTATACCACTTTGGCACGTTCGGATTCATAAATAACAAAATTATTGAAAATTTTTCGTTCCGCATTATCGGTCGGTGAATCGAAGACTGATAAGCTATATAAAAAAACATTAACACGTATAGAGTAACGTATTACTAGAACATTTATACCACTTTGGCACGTTCGGATTCATAGAGAACTAAATTATTGAAAATTTTTCGTTCCGCATAACCGGTTCGGTGAATCGATGACTGGTAACCTATATAAAAAAACACTAAAACGTATAGAATAACGTATTACTAGAACATTTATACCACTCTGGCACGTTCGGATTCTTAAATAACAAAATAATTGAAAATTTTTCGTTCCGCATAGGCGGATCGGCGAATCGATGACTGATAACCTATATAAAAAACTATTAAAACGTATAGAATAACGTATTAATAGAAAATTAATACCACTTTGGCACGTTCGGATTCTTAAATAACAAAATTATTGAAAATTTTTCGATCCGCATAGTCGGTTCGGTGAATCCATGACTGATAACCTATATAAAAATACATTAAGACGCATAGAATAACGTGTTACTAGAACATTTCACCACTTTGGCTCGTTCGGATTCTTAAACAACAAAATTATTGAAAATTTTTCGTTCCGCATAGTCGGTTCGGTGAATCCATGACTGATAACCTATATAAAAAAACATTAAGACGCATAGAATAACGTGTTACTAGAGCATTTATACCACTTTAGCGCGTTCGGATCCATAAATAACATAATTATTGAAAATTTTTCGTTCCGCATAGTCGGTTCGGTGAATCCATGACTGATAACCTATTTAAAAAAAACATTAAAACGTATAGAATAACGTATTACTAGAACATTTTCACCACTTTGGCACGTTCGGGTTCATAAATAACAAAATTATTGAAAATTTTTCGTTCCGCATTATCGGTCGGTGAATCGAAGACTGATAACCTATATAAAAAAACATTAACACGTATAGAATAACGTATTACTAGAACATTTATACCACTTTGGCACGTTCGGATTCATAGAGAACTAAATTATTGAAAATTTTTCGTTCCGCATAACCGGTTCGGTGAATCGATGACTGGTAACCTATATAAAAAAACATTAAAACGTATAAAATAACGTGTTACTACAGCATTTATACCATCTTGGCACGTTCGGATTCTTAAATAACAAAATTATTGACAATTTTTCGCTCCGCATTGTCGGTTCGGTGAATCGATGACTGATGTCCTATATAAAAAAAACATTAAAACGTATAGAATAACGTATTACTAGAAAATTAATACCACTTTGGCACGTTCGGATTCATAAATAACGAAATTATTGAAAATTTTTCGTTCCGCACAGTCGTTTCGGAAAATCGATGACTGATAACATATATAAAAAACCATTAAAACGTATAGAATAACGTGTTACTAGAGCATTTATACCACTTTGGCACGTTCGGATTCATAAATAACAAAATTATTGAGAATTTTTCGATCCGCATTGTCGGTTCGGTGAATCGATGACTGATAACCTATATAAAAAAACATTAAAACGTATAGAATAACGTGTTACTACAGCATTTATACCATCTTGGCACGTTCGGATTCTTAAATAACAAAATTATTGACAATTATTCGTTCCGCATTGTCGGTTCGGTGAATCGATGACTGATAACCTATATAAGAAAACACTAAAACGTATAGAATAACGTATTACTAGAACATTTTCACCACTTTGGCACGTTCGGGTTCTTAAGTAACAAAATTATTGAGAATTTTTAGTTCCGCACAGTCGGTTCGGTGAATCGATGACCGATGACCTATATAAAAAAACATCAAAACATATAGCATAACGTACTACTAAAACATTTATACCACTTTGGCACGTTCGGGTTCTTAAATAACAAAATTATTGAAAATTCTTCGATTCGCATTGTTGGTTCGGTGAATCGATGACTGATAACCTATATAAAAAAACATTAAAATGTATAAAATAACGTGTTACTACAGCATTTATACCATCTTGGCACGTTCGGATTCTTAAATAACAAAATTATTGACAATTTTTCGTTCCGCATTGTCAGTTCGGTGAATCGATGACTGATGTCCTATATAAAAAAAACATTAAAACGTATAGAATAACGTATTACTAGAACATTTATACCACTTTGGCACGTTCGGGTTCTTAAATAACAAAATTATTGAAAATTCTTCGTTCCGCATTGTCGGTTCGGTGAATCGATGACTGATAACCTATATAAAAAAACATTAAAATGTATAGAACAACGTGTTACTAGAGCATTTATACCACTTTGGCACGTTCGGATTCATAAATAACAAAATTATTGAAAATTTTTCGTTCCGCATTATCGGTCGGTGAATCGAAGACTGATAACCTATATAAAAAAACATTAACACGTATAGAATAACGTATTACTAGAACATTTATACCACTTTGGCACGTTCGGATTCATAGAGAACTAAATTATTGAAAATTTTTCGTTCCGCATAACCGGTTCGGTGAATCGATGACTGGTAACCTATATAAAAAAACACTAAAACGTATAGAATAACGTATTACCAGAACATTTATACCACTCTGGCACGTTCGGATTCTTAAATAACAAAATAATTGAAAATTTTTCGTTCCGCATAGGCGGATCGGCGAATCGATGACTGATAACCTATATAAAAAACTATTAAAACGTATAGAATAACGTATTAATAGAAAATTAATACCACTTTCGCACGTTCGGATTCTTAAATAACAAAATTATTGAAAATTTTTCGATCCGCATAGTCGGTTCGGTGAATCCATGACTGATAACCTATATAAAAATACATTAAGACGCATAGAATAACGTGTTACTAGAACATTTCACCACTTTGGCTCGTTCGGATTCTTAAACAACAAAATTATTGAAAATTTTTCGTTCCGCATAGTCGGTTCGGTGAATCCATGACTGATAACCTATATAAAAAAACATTAAGACGCATAGAATAACGTGTTACTAGAGCATTTATACCACTTTAGCGCGTTCGGATGCATAAATAACATAATTATTGAAAATTTTTCGTTCCGCATAGTCGGTTCGGTGAATCCATGACTGATAACCTATTTAAAAAAAACATTAAAACGTATAGAATAACGTATTACTAGAACATTTTCACCACTTTGGCACGTTCGGGTTCATAAATAACAAAATTATTGAAAATTTTTCGTTCCGCATTATCGGTCGGTGAATCGAAGACTGATAACCTATATAAAAAAACATTAACACGTATAGAATAACGTATTACTAGAACATTTATACCACTTTGGCACGTTCGGATTCATAGAGAACTAAATTATTGAAAATTTTTCGTTCCGCATAACCGGTTCGGTGAATCGATGACTGGTAACCTATATAAAAAAACATTAAAACGTATAAAATAACGTGTTACTACAGCATTTATACCATCTTGGCACGTTCGGATTCTTAAATAACAAAATTATTGACAATTTTTCGTTCCGCATTGTCGGTTCGGTGAATCGATGACTGATGTCCTATATAAAAAAAACATTAAAACGTATAGAATAACGTATTACTAGAAAATTAATACCACTTTGGCACGTTCGGATTCATAAATAACGAAATTATTGAAAATTTTTCGTTCCGCACAGTCGTTTCGGAAAATCGATGACTGATAACATATATAAAAAACCATTAAAACGTATAGAATAACGTGTTACTAGAGCATTTATACCACTTTGGCACGTTCGGATTCATAAATAACAAAATTATTGACAATTATTCGTTCCGCATTGTCGGTTCGGTGAATCGATGACTGATAACCTATATAAGAAAACACTAAAACGTATAGAATAACGTATTACTAGAACATTTTCACCACTTTGGCACGTTCGGGTTCTTAAGTAACAAAATTATTGAGAATTTTTAGTTCCGCACAGTCGGTTCGGTGAATCGATGACCGATGACCTATATAAAAAAACATCAAAACATATAGCATAACGTACTACTAAAACATTTATACCACTTTGGCACGTTCGGGTTCTTAAATAACAAAATTATTGAAAATTCTTCGATTCGCATTGTTGGTTCGGTGAATCGATGACTGATAACCTATATAAAAAAACATTAAAATGTATAAAATAACGTGTTACTACAGCATTTATACCATCTTGGCACGTTCGGATTCTTAAATAACAAAATTATTGAAAATTTTTCGTTCCGCATTATCGGTCGGTGAATCGAAGACTGATAACCTATATAAAAAAACATTAACACGTATAGAATAACGTATTACTAGAACATTTATACCACTTTGGCACGTTCGGATTCATAGAGAACTAAATTATTGAAAATTTTTCGTTCCGCATAACCGGTTCGGTGAATCGATGACTGGTAACCTATATAAAAAAACACTAAAACGTATAGAATAACGTATTACTAGAACATTTATACCACTCTGGCACGTTCGGATTCTTAAATAACAAAATAATTGAAAATTTTTCGTTCCGCATAGGCGGATCGGCGAATCGATGACTGATAACCTATATAAAAAACTATTAAAACGTATAGAATAACGTATTAATAGAAAATTAATACCACTTTGGCACGTTCGGATTCTTAAATAACAAAATTATTGAAAATTTTTCGATCCGCATAGTCGGTTCGGTGAATCCATGACTGATAACCTATATAAAAATACATTAAGACGCATAGAATAACGTGTTACTAGAACATTTCACCACTTTGGCTCGTTCGGATTCTTAAACAACAAAATTATTGAAAATTTTTCGTTCCGCATAGTCGGTTCGGTGAATCCATGACTGATAACCTATATAAAAAAACATTAAGACGCATAGAATAACGTGTTACTAGAGCATTTATACCACTTTAGCGCGTTCGGATCCATAAATAACATAATTATTGAAAATTTTTCGTTCCGCATAGTCGGTTCGGTGAATCCATGACTGATAACCTATTTAAAAAAATACTAAAACGTATAGAATAACGTATGACTAGAACATTTATCCCACTTTGGCACGTTCGGATTCATAAATAACAAAATTATTGAGAATTTTTCGATCCGCATTGTCGGTTCGGTGAATCGATGACTGATAACCTATATAAAAAAACATTAAAACGTATAGAATAACGTGTTACTACAGCATTTATACCATCTTGGCACGTTCGGATTCTTAAATAACAAAATTATTGACAATTATTCGTTCCGCATTGTCGGTTCGGTGAATCGATGACTGATAACCTATATAAGAAAACACTAAAACGTATAGAATAACGTATTACTAGAACATTTTCACCACTTTGGCACGTTCGGGTTCTTAAGTAACAAAATTATTGAGAATTTTTAGTTCCGCACAGTCGGTTCGGTGAATCGATGACCGATGACCTATATAAAAAAACATCAAAACATATAGCATAACGTACTACTAAAACATTTATACCACTTTGGCACGTTCGGGTTCTTAAATAACAAAATTATTGAAAATTCTTCGATTCGCATTGTTGGTTCGGTGAATCGATGACTGATAACCTATATAAAAAAACATTAAA
Organism: Megachile leachella; assembly: GCA_963576845.1. NCBI lineage: Eukaryota > Metazoa > Arthropoda > Insecta > Hymenoptera > Megachilidae > Megachile > Megachile leachella. The sequence goes on from CAUYWW010000245.1 coordinate 2,428,894, forward strand.
ATGTATAGAACAACCTATTACTAGAACATTTATACCACTTTGGCACGTTCGGCTTCATAAATAACTAAATTATTGAAACTTTTTCGTTCCGCATAGTCGGTTCGGTGAAACGATGACTGATAACCTATTTAAAAAAAACATTAAAACGTATAGAATAACGTATTACTAGAACATTTTCACCACTTTGGCACGTTCGGATTCTTAAACAACAAAATTATTGAAAATTTTTCCTTCCGCATAGTCGATTCGGTGAATCGATGACTGATAACCTATATAAAGAAAACATTAAAACGTATAGAATAACATATTACTAGTACATTTATACCATCTTGGCACGTTCGGATTCTTAAATACCAAAATTATTGACAATTTTTCGTTCCGCATTGTCGGTTCGGTGAATCGATGACTGATGACCTATATAAAAAAACATCAAAACATATAGCATAACGTATTACTAGAACATTTTCTCCACTTTGGCACGTTCGGGTTCTTAAATAACAAAATTATTGAAAATTTTTCGTTCCGCATAGTCGGTTCGGTGAATCCATGACTGATAACCTATATAAAAAAACACTAAAACGTATAGAATAACGTATTACTAGAACATTTATACCACTTTGGCACGTTCGGGTTCTTAAATAACAAAATTATTGAAAATTCTTCGTTCCGCATTGTCGGTTCGGTGAATCGATGACTGATAACCTATATAAAAAAACATTAAAATGTATAGAACAACGTGTTACTAGAGCATTTATACCACTTTGGCACGTTCGGATTCATAAATAACAAAATTATTGAAAATTTTTCGTTCCGCATTATCGGTCGGTGAATCGAAGACTGATAACCTATATAAAAAAACATTAACACGTATAGAATAACGTATTACTAGAACATTTATACCACTTTGGCACGTTCGGATTCATAGAGAACTAAATTATTGAAAATTTTTCGTTCCGCATAACCGGTTCGGTGTATCGATGACTGGTAACCTATATAAAAAAACACTAAAACGTATAGAATAACGTATTACTAGAACATTTATACCACTCTGGCACGTTCGGATTCTTAAATAACAAAATAATTGAAAATTTTTCGTTCCGCATAGGCGGATCGGCGAATCGATGACTGATAACCTATATAAAAAACTATTAAAACGTATAGAATAACGTATTAATAGAAAATTAATACCACTTTGGCACGTTCGGATTCTTAAATAACAAAATTATTGAAAATTTTTCGATCCGCATAGTCGGTTCGGTGAATCCATGACTGATAACCTATATAAAAATACATTAAGACGCATAGAATAACGTGTTACTAGAACATTTCACCACTTTGGCTCGTTCGGATTCTTAAACAACAAAATTATTGAAAATTTTTCGTTCCGCATAGTCGGTTCGGTGAATCCATGACTGATAACCTATATAAAAAAACATTAAGACGCATAGAATAACGTGTTACTAGAGCATTTATACCACTTTAGCGCGTTCGGATCCATAAATAACATAATTATTGAAAATTTTTCGTTCCGCATAGTCGGTTCGGTGAATCCATGACTGATAACCTATTTAAAAAAATACTAAAACGTATAGAATAACGTATGACTAGAACATTTATCCCACTTTGGCACGTTCGGATTCATAAATAACAAAATTATTGAGAATTTTTCGATCCGCATTGTCGGTTCGGTGAATCGATGACTGATAACCTATATAAAAAAACATTAAAACGTATAGAATAACGTGTTACTACAGCATTTATACCATCTTGGCACGTTCGGATTCTTAAATAACAAAATTATTGACAATTATTCGTTCCGCATTGTCGGTTCGGTGAATCGATGACTGATAACCTATATAAGAAAACACTAAAACGTATAGAATAACGTATTACTAGAACATTTTCACCACTTTGGCACGTTCGGGTTCTTAAGTAACAAAATTATTGAGAATTTTTAGTTCCGCACAGTCGGTTCGGTGAATCGATGACCGATGACCTATATAAAAAAACATCAAAACATATAGCATAACGTACTACTAAAACATTTATACCACTTTGGCACGTTCGGGTTCTTAAATAACAAAATTATTGAAAATTCTTCGATTCGCATTGTTGGTTCGGTGAATCGATGACTGATAACCTATATAAAAAAACATTAAAATGTATAGAACAACCTATTACTAGAACATTTATACCACTTTGGCACGTTCGGCTTCATAAATAACTAAATTATTGAAACTTTTTCGTTCCGCATAGTCGGTTCGGTGAAACGATGACTGATAACCTATTTAAAAAAAACATTAAAACGTATAGAATAACGTATTACTAGAACATTTTCACCACTTTGGCACGTTCGGATTCTTAAACAACAAAATTATTGAAAATTTTTCCTTCCGCATAGTCGATTCGGTGAATCGATGACTGATAACCTATATAAAGAAAACATTAAAACGTATAGAATAACATATTACTAGTACATTTATACCATCTTGGCACGTTCGGATTCTTAAATACCAAAATTATTGACAATTTTTCGTTCCGCATTGTCGGTTCGGTGAATCGATGACTGATGACCTATATAAAAAAACATCAAAACATATAGCATAACGTATTACTAGAACATTTTCTCCACTTTGGCACGTTCGGGTTCTTAAATAACAAAATTATTGAAAATTTTTCGTTCCGCATAGTCGGTTCGGTGAATCCATGACTGATAACCTATATAAAAAAACACTAAAACGTATAGAATAACGTATGACTAGAACATTTATACCACTTTGGCACGTTCGGATTCATAAATAACTAAATTATTGAAAATTTTTCGTTCCGCACAGTCGGTTCGGTGAATCGATGACTGATGACCTATGTAAAAAAACATCAAAACATATAGCATAACGTATTACTAGAACATTTATACCACTTTGGCACGTTCGGGTTCTTAAATAACAAAATTATTGAAAATTCTTCGTTCCGCATTGTCGGTTCGGTGAATCGATGACTGATAACCTATATAAAAAAACATTAAAATGTATAGAACAACGTATTACTAGAACATTTATACCACTTTGGCACGTTCGGCTTCATAAATAACTAAATTATTGAAAATTTTTCGTTCCGCATAGTCGGTTCGGTGAATCCATGACTGATAACCTATATAAAAAAACATTAAAACGTATAGCATAACGTATTACTAGAACATTTTCACCACTTTGGCACGTTCGGATTCTTAAACTACAAAATTATTGAAAATTTTTCGATCCGCATAGTCGGTTCGGTGAATCCATGACTGATAACCTATATAAAAATACATTAAGACGCATAGAATATAGTGTTACTAGAACATTTCACCACTTTGGCTCGTTCGGATTCTTAAACAACAAAATTATTGAAAATTTTTCGTTCCGCATAGTCGGTTCGGTGAATCGATGACTGATGACCTATATAAAAAAACATCAAAACGTATAGCATAACGTATTACTAGAACATTTATACCACTTTGGCACGTTCGGGTTCCTAAATAACAAGATTTTTGAAAATTTTTCGTTCCACATAGTCGGTTCGGTGAATCCATGACTGATAACCTATATAAAAAAACACTAAAACGTATAGAATATCGTATTGCTAGAACATTTATACCACTTTGGCACGTTCGGATTCATAAATAACTAAATTATTGAAAATTTTTCGTTCCGAATAGTCGGTTCGGTGAATCGATGACGTATAACCTTTTTTAAAAAAAACATTAAAACGTATAGAATAACGTATTACTAGAACATTTTCACCACTTTGGCACGTTCGGGTTCTTAGATAACAAAATTATTGAAAATTTTTCGTTCCGCATGGTCGGTTCGGTGAATCGATGACTGATAACCTATATAAAAAAAAACATTAAAACGTATAGAATAACATATTACAAGAACATTTATACCATCTTGGCACGTTCGGATTCTTAAATAACAAAATTATTGACAATTTTTCGTTCCGCATATTCGGTTCGGTGAATCGATGACTGATAACCTACATAAAAAAAAACATTAAAACGTATAGAATAACGCATTACTAGAACATTTATACCACTTTGGCACGCTCGAATTCATAAATAACAAAATTATTGAAAATTTTTCGCTCCGCACAGTCCGTTCGGTGAATCGATGACTGATGATCTATATAAAGAAACATCAAAACGTATAGCATAACGTATTACTAGAACATTTATACCACTTTGGCACGTTCGGATTCTTAAATAACAAAATTATTGAAATTTTTTCGATCCGCATAGTCGGTTCGGAGAATCGATGACTGATAACATATATAAAAAACCATTAAAACGTATAGAATAACGTATTAGTAGAACATTTATACCACTTTGGCACGTTCGGATTCATAAATAACAAAATTATTGAAAATTTTTCGTTCCGCACAGTCGGTTCGGTGAATCGATGACTGATGACCTATATAAAAAAACATCAAAACGTATAGCATAACATATTACAAGAACATTTATACCATCTTGGCACGTTCGGATTCTTAAATAACAAAATTATTGACAATTTTTCGTTCCGCATTGTCGGTTCGGTGAATCGATGACTGATAACCTATATAAGAAAACACTAAAACGTATAGAATAACGTATTTCTAGAACATTTTCACCACTTTGGCACGTCCGGATTCTTAAATAACAAAATTATTAACAATTTTTCGTTCCGCATATTCGGTTCGGTGAATCGATGACTGATAACCTACATAAAAAAAACATTAAAACGTATAGAATAACGCATTACTAGAACATTTATACCACTTTGGCACGTTCGGATTCATAAATAACAAAATTATTGAAAATTTTTCGCTCCGCATTGTCGGTTCGGTGAATCGATGACTGATAACCTATATAAAAAAACATTAAAATGTATAGAACAACGTATTACTAGAACATTTTCACCACTTTGGCACGTTCGGATTCTTAAACAACAAAATTATTGAAAATTTCTCGTTCCGCATAATCGGTTCGGTGAATCCATGACTGATGACCTATATAAAAAAACATTAAGACGCATAGAATAACGTGTTACTAGGGCATTTATACCACTTTGGCACGTTCGGATTCATAAATAACAAAATTATTGAAAATTTTTCGTTCCGCACAGTCGGTTCGGTGAATCGATGACTGATGACCTACATAAAAAAACATCAAAATGCATAGCATAACGTATTACTAGAACATTTATACCACTTTGGCACGTTCGGATTCATAAATAACTAAATTATTGAAAATTCTTCGTTCCGCGTAGTCGGTTCGGTGAATCCATGCCTGATAACATATATAAAAAAAACATAAAAACGTATAGAATAACGTATTACTAGAACATTTATACCACTCTGGCACGTTCGGATTCTTAAATAACAAAATAATTGAAAATTTTTCGTTCCGCATAGGCGGATCGGCGAATCGATGACTGATAACCTATATAAAAAACTATTAAAACGTATAGAATAACGTATTAATAGAAAATTAATACCACTTTGGCACGTTCGGATTCTTAAATAACAAAATTATTGAAAATTTTTCGATCCGCATAGTCGGTTCGGTGAATCCATGACTGATAACCTATATAAAAATACATTAAGACGCATAGAATATAGTGTTACTAGAACATTTCACCACTTTGGCTCGTTCGGATTCTTAAACAACAAAATTATTGAAAATTTTTCGTTCCGCATAGTCGGTTCGGTGAATCCATGACTGATAACCTATATAAAAAAACATTAAGACGCATAGAATAACGTGTTACTAGAGCATTTATACCACTTTACCGCGTTCGGATCCATAAATAACATAATTATTGAAAATTTTTCGTTCCGCATAGTCGGTTCGGTGAATCCATGACTGATAACCTATTTAAAAAAATACTAAAACGTATAGAATAACGTATGACTAGAACATTTATCCCACTTTAGCACGTTCGGATTCATAAATAACAAAATTATTGAGAATTTTTCGATCCGCATTGTCGGTTCGGTGAATCGATGACTGATAACCTAGATAAAAAAACATTAAAACGTATAGAATAACGTGTTACTACAGCATTTATACCATCTTGGCACGTTCGGATTCTTAAATAACAAAATTATTGACAATTATTCGTTCCGCATTGTCGGTTCGGTGAATCGATGACTGATAACCTATATAAGAAAACACTAAAACGTATAGAGTAACGTATTACTAGAACATTTTCACCACTTTGGCACGTTCGGGTTCTTAAGTAACAAAATTATTGAGAATTTTTAGTTCCGCACAGTCGGTTCGGTGAATCGATGACTGATGACCTATATAAAAAAACATCAAAACGTATAGCATAACGTATTACTAGAACATTTATACCACTTTGGCACGTTCGGGTTCCTAAATAACAAGATTTTTGAAAATTTTTCGTTCCACATAGTCGGTTCGGTGAATCCATGACTGATAACCTATATAAAAAAACACTAAAACGTATAGAATATCGTATTGCTAGAACATTTATACCACTTTGGCACGTTCGGATTCATAAATAACTAAATTATTGAAAATTTTTCGTTCCGAATAGTCGGTTCGGTGAATCGATGACTTATAACCTTTTTTAAAAAAAACATTAAAACGTATAGAATAACGTATTACTAGAACATTTTCACCACTTTGGCACGTTCGGGTTCTTAGATAACAAAATTATTGAAAATTTTTCGTTCCGCATGGTCGGTTCGGTGAATCGATGACTGATAACCTATATAAAAAAAAACATTAAAACGTATAGAATAACATATTACAAGAACATTTATACCATCTTGGCACGTTCGGATTCTTAAATAACAAAATTATTGACAATTTTTCGTTCCGCATATTCGGTTCGGTGAATCGATGACTGATAACCTACATAAAAAAAAACATTAAAACGTATAGAATAACGCATTACTAGAACATTTATACCACTTTGGCACGCTCGAATTCATAAATAACAAAATTATTGAAAATTTTTCGCTCCGCACAGTCCGTTCGGTGAATCGATGACTGATGATCTATATAAAGAAACATCAAAACGTATAGCATAACGTATTACTAGAACATTTATACCACTTTGGCACGTTCGGATTCTTAAATAACAAAATTATTGAAATTTTTTCGATCCGCATAGTCGGTTCGGAGAATCGATGACTGATAACATATATAAAAAACCATTAAAACGTATAGAATAACGTATTAGTAGAACATTTATACCACTTTGGCACGTTCGGATTCATAAATAACAAAATTATTGAAAATTTTTCGTTCCGCACAGTCGGTTCGGTGAATCGATGACTGATGACCTATATAAAAAAACATCAAAACGTATAGCATAACATATTACAAGAACATTTATACCATCTTGGCACGTTCGGATTCTTAAATAACAAAATTATTGACAATTTTTCGTTCCGCATTGTCGGTTCGGTGAATCGATGACTGATAACCTATATAAGAAAACACTAAAACGTATAGAATAACGTATTTCTAGAACATTTTCACCACTTTGGCACGTCCGGATTCTTAAATAACAAAATTATTAACAATTTTTCGTTCCGCATATTCGGTTCGGTGAATCGATGACTGATAACCTACATAAAAAAAACATTAAAACGTATAGAATAACGCATTACTAGAACATTTATACCACTTTGGCACGTTCGGATTCATAAATAACAAAATTATTGAAAATTTTTCGCTCCGCATTGTCGGTTCGGTGAATCGATGACTGATAACCTATATAAAAAAACATTAAAATGTATAGAACAACGTATTACTAGAACATTTATACCACTTTGGCACGTTCGGCTTCATAAATAACTAAATTATTGAAAATTTTTCGTTCCGCATAGTCGGTTCGGTGAATCCATGACTGATAACCTATATAAAAAAACATTAAAACGTATATCATAACGTATTACTAGAACATTTTCACCACTTTGGCACGTTCGGATTCTTAAACAACAAAATTATTGAAAATTTCTCGTTCCGCATAATCGGTTCGGTGAATCCATGACTGATGACCTATATAAAAAAACATTAAGACGTATAGAATAACGTATTACTAGAACATTTATACCACTCTGGCACGTTCGGATTCTTAAATAACAAAATAATTGAAAATTTTTCGTTCCGCATAGGCGGATCGGCGAATCGATGACTGATAACCTATATAAAAAACTATTAAAACGTATAGAATAACGTATTAATAGAAAATTAATACCACTTTGGCACGTTCGGATTCCTAAATAACAAAATTATTGAAAATTTTTCGATCCGCATAGTCGGTTCGGTGAATCCATGACTGATAACCTATATAAAAATACATTAAGACGCATAGAATATAGTGTTACTAGAACATTTCACCACTTTGGCTCGTTCGGATTCTTAAACAACAAAATTATTGAAAATTTTTCGTTCCGCATAGTCGGTTCGGTGAATCCATGACTGATAACCTATATAAAAAAACATTAAGACGCATAGAATAACGTGTTACTAGAGCATTTATACCACTTTAGCGCGTTCGGATCCATAAATAACATAATTATTGAAAATTTTTCGTTCCGCATAGTCGGTTCGGTGAATCCATGACTGATAACCTATTTAAAAAAATACTAAAACGTATAGAATAACGTATGACTAGAACATTTATCCCACTTTAGCACGTTCGGATTCATAAATAACAAAATTATTGAGAATTTTTCGATCCGCATTGTCGGTTCGGTGAATCGATGACTGATAACCTAGATAAAAAAACATTAAAACGTATAGAATAACGTGTTACTACAGCATTTATACCATCTTGGCACGTTCGGATTCTTAAATAACAAAATTATTGACAATTATTCGTTCCGCATTGTCGGTTCGGTGAATCGATGACTGATAACCTATATAAGAAAACACTAAAACGTATAGAGTAACGTATTACTAGAACATTTTCACCACTTTGGCACGTTCGGGTTCTTAAGTAACAAAATTATTGAGAATTTTTAGTTCCGCACAGTCGGTTCGGTGAATCGATGACTGATGACCTATATAAAAAAACATCAAAACGTATAGCATAACGTATTACTAGAACATTTATACCACTTTGGCACGTTCGGGTTCCTAAATAACAAGATTTTTGAAAATTTTTCGTTCCACATAGTCGGTTCGGTGAATCCATGACTGATAACCTATATAAAAAAACACTAAAACGTATAGAATATCGTATTGCTAGAACATTTATACCACTTTGGCACGTTCGGATTCATAAATAACTAAATTATTGAAAATTTTTCGTTCCGCATAGTCGGTTCGGAGAATCGATGACTGATAACATATATAAAAAACCATTAAAACGTATAGAATAACGTATTAGTAGAACATTTATACCACTTTGGCACGTTCGGATTCATAAATAACAAAATTATTGAAAATTTTTCGTTCCGCACAGTCGGTTCGGTGAATCGATGACTGATGACCTATATAAAAAAACATCAAAACGTATAGCATAACATATTACAAGAACATTTATACCATCTTGGCACGTTCGGATTCTTAAATAACAAAATTATTGACAATTTTTCGTTCCGCATTGTCGGTTCGGTGAATCGATGACTGATAACCTATATAAGAAAACACTAAAACGTATAGAATAGCGTATTTCTAGAACATTTTCACCACTTTGGCACGTCCGGATTCTTAAATAACAAAATTATTGACAATTTTTCGTTCCGCATATTCGGTTCGGTGAATCGATGACTGATAACCTACATAAAAAAAAACATTAAAACGTATAGAATAACGCATTACTAGAACATTTATACCACTTTGGCACGCTCGAATTCATAAATAACAAAATTATTGAAAATTTTTCGCTCCGCACAGTCCGTTCGGTGAATCGATGACTGATGATCTATATAAAGAAACATCAAAACGTATAGCATAACGTATTACTAGAACATTTATACCACTTTGGCACGTTCGGATTCTTAAATAACAAAATTATTGAAATTTTTTCGATCCGCATAGTCGGTTCGGAGAATCGATGACTGATAACATATATAAAAAACCATTAAAACGTATAGAATAACGTATTAGTAGAACATTTATACCACTTTGGCACGTTCGGATTCATAAATAACAAAATTATTGAAAATTTTTCGTTCCGCACAGTCGGTTCGGTGAATCGATGACTGATGACCTATATAAAAAAACATCAAAACGTATAGCATAACATATTACAAGAACATTTATACCATCTTGGCACGTTCGGATTCTTAAATAACAAAATTATTGACAATTTTTCGTTCCGCATTGTCGGTTCGGTGAATCGATGACTGATAACCTATATAAGAAAACACTAAAACGTATAGAATAACGTATTTCTAGAACATTTTCACCACTTTGGCACGTCCGGATTCTTAAATAACAAAATTATTAACAATTTTTCGTTCCGCATATTCGGTTCGGTGAATCGATGACTGATAACCTACATAAAAAAAACATTAAAACGTATAGAATAACGCATTACTAGAACATTTATACCACTTTGGCACGTTCGGATTCATAAATAACAAAATTATTGAAAATTTTTCGCTCCGCATTGTCGGTTCGGTGAATCGATGACTGATAACCTAGATAAAAAAAACATTAAAACGTCAAGAATAACATATTACTAGAACATTTATACCACTTTGGCACGTTCGGATTCATAAATAACAAAATTACTGAAAATTTTTCCTTCCGCATAGTCGATCCGGTGAATCCATGACTGATAACCTACTTAAAAAAAAACATTAAAACGTATAGAATAACGTATTACTAGAACATTTTCACCACGTTGGCACGTTCGGCTTCTTAAATAACAAAATTATTGACAATTTTTAGTTCCGCATAGTCGGTTCGGTGAATCCATGACTGATAACCTATATAAAAAAACATCAAAACGTATAGCATAACGTATTACTAGAACATTATACCCCTTTGGCACGTCCGGATGCTTAAATAACAAAATTATTAACAATTTTTCGTTCCGCATAGTCGGTTCGGTGAATCGATGACTGATAACCTATTTAAAAAAAACATTAAAGCGTATAGAATAACGTATTACTAGAACATTTTCACCACTTTGGCACGTTCGGGTTCATAAATAACAAAATTATTGAAAATTTTTCGTTCCGCATTATCGGTTCGGTGAATCGAAGACTGATAACCTATATAAGAAAACACTAAAACGTATAGAATAACGTATTTCTAGAACATTTTCACCAATTTGGCACGTCCGGATTCTTAAATAACAAAATTATTAACAATTTTTCGTTCCGCATTGTCGGTTCGGTGAATCGATGACTGATAACCTACATAAAAAAACATTAAAACGTACAGAATAACGCATCACTAGAACATTTATGCCACTTTGGCACGTTCGGATTCTTAAATAACAAAATTATTGAAAATTTTTCCTTCCGCGTAGTCGGTTCGGTGAATCGATGACTGATACCCTATATAAAAAAACATTAAGACGCACAGAATAACGTGTTACTACAGCATTTATACCATCTTGGCAACGTTCGGATCCTTAAATAACAAAATTATTGACAATTTTTCGTTCCGCACAGTCGGTTCGGTGAATCGATGACTGATGACCTACATAAAAAAACATCAAAACGTATAGCATAACGTATTACTAGAACATTTATACCACTTTAGCACGTTCGGATCCATAAATAACAAAATTATTGAAAATTTTTCGTTCCGCATTATCGGTCGGTGAATCGAAGACTGATAACCTATATAAAAAAACATTAACACGTATAGAATAACGTATTACTAGAACATTTATACCATCTTGGCACGTTCGGATTCTTAAATAACAAAATTATTGACAATTTTTCGTTCCGCATTGTCGGTTCGGTGAATCCATGACTGATAACCTATATAAGAAAACACTAAAACGTATAGAATAACGTATTTCTAGAACATTTTCACCACTTTGGCACGTCCGGATTCTTAAATAACAAAATTATTAACAATTTTTCGTTCCGCATATTCGGTTCGGTGAATCGATGACTGATAACCTACATAAAAAAAACATTAAAACGTATAGAATAACGCATTACTAGAACATTTATACCACTTTGGCACGTTCGGATTCATAAATAACAAAATTATTGAAAATTTTTCGCTCCGCATTGTCGGTTCGGTGAATCGATGACTGATAACCTATATAAAAAAACATTAAAATGTATAGAACAACGTATTACTAGAACATTTATACCACTTTGGCACGTTCGGCTTCATAAATAACTAAATTATTGAAAATTTTTCGTTCCGCATAGTCGGTTCGGTGAATCCATGACTGATAACCTATATAAAAAAACATTAAAACGTATATCATAACGTATTACTAGAACATTTTCACCACTTTGGCACGTTCGGATTCTTAAACAACAAAATTATTGAAAATTTCTCGTTCCGCATAATCGGTTCGGTGAATCCATGACTGATGACCTATATAAAAAAACATTAAGACGTATAGAATAACGTATTACTAGAACATTTATACCACTCTGGCACGTTCGGATTCTTAAATAACAAAATAATTGAAAATTTTTCGTTCCGCATAGGCGGATCGGCGAATCGATGACTGATAACCTATATAAAAAACTATTAAAACGTATAGAATAACGTATTAATAGAAAATTAATACCACTTTGGCACGTTCGGATTCCTAAATAACAAAATTATTGAAAATTTTTCGATCCGCATAGTCGGTTCGGTGAATCCATGACTGATAACCTATATAAAAATACATTAAGACGCATAGAATATAGTGTTACTAGAACATTTCACCACTTTGGCTCGTTCGGATTCTTAAACAACAAAATTATTGAAAATTTTTCGTTCCGCATAGTCGGTTCGGTGAATCCATGACTGATAACCTATATAAAAAAACATTAAGACGCATAGAATAACGTGTTACTAGAGCATTTATACCACTTTAGCGCGTTCGGATCCATAAATAACATAATTATTGAAAATTTTTCGTTCCGCATAGTCGGTTCGGTGAATCCATGACTGATAACCTATTTAAAAAAATACTAAAACGTATAGAATAACGTATGACTAGAACATTTATCCCACTTTAGCACGTTCGGATTCATAAATAACAAAATTATTGAGAATTTTTCGATCCGCATTGTCGGTTCGGTGAATCGATGACTGATAACCTAGATAAAAAAACATTAAAACGTATAGAATAACGTGTTACTACAGCATTTATACCATCTTGGCACGTTCGGATTCTTAAATAACAAAATTATTGACAATTATTCGTTCCGCATTGTCGGTTCGGTGAATCGATGACTGATAACCTATATAAGAAAACACTAAAACGTATAGAGTAACGTATTACTAGAACATTTTCACCACTTTGGCACGTTCGGGTTCTTAAGTAACAAAATTATTGAGAATTTTTAGTTCCGCACAGTCGGTTCGGTGAATCGATGACTGATGACCTATATAAAAAAACATCAAAACGTATAGCATAACGTATTACTAGAACATTTATACCACTTTGGCACGTTCGGGTTCCTAAATAACAAGATTTTTGAAAATTTTTCGTTCCACATAGTCGGTTCGGTGAATCCATGACTGATAACCTATATAAAAAAACACTAAAACGTATAGAATATCGTATTGCTAGAACATTTATACCACTTTGGCACGTTCGGATTCATAAATAACTAAATTATTGAAAATTTTTCGCTCCGCACAGTCCGTTCGGTGAATCGATGACTGATGATCTATATAAAGAAACATCAAAACGTATAGCATAACGTATTACTAGAACATTTATACCACTTTGGCACGTTCGGATTCTTAAATAACAAAATTATTGAAATTTTTTCGATCCGCATAGTCGGTTCGGAGAATCGATGACTGATAACATATATAAAAAACCATTAAAACGTATAGAATAACGTATTAGTAGAACATTTATACCACTTTGGCACGTTCGGATTCATAAATAACAAAATTATTGAAAATTTTTCGTTCCGCACAGTCGGTTCGGTGAATCGATGACTGATGACCTATATAAAAAAACATCAAAACGTATAGCATAACATATTACAAGAACATTTATACCATCTTGGCACGTTCGGATTCTTAAATAACAAAATTATTGACAATTTTTCGTTCCGCATTGTCGGTTCGGTGAATCGATGACTGATAACCTATATAAGAAAACACTAAAACGTATAGAATAGCGTATTTCTAGAACATTTTCACCACTTTGGCACGTCCGGATTCTTAAATAACAAAATTATTGACAATTTTTCGTTCCGCATATTCGGTTCGGTGAATCGATGACTGATAACCTACATAAAAAAAAACATTAAAACGTATAGAATAACGCATTACTAGAACATTTATACCACTTTGGCACGCTCGAATTCATAAATAACAAAATTATTGAAAATTTTTCGCTCCGCACAGTCCGTTCGGTGAATCGATGACTGATGATCTATATAAAGAAACATCAAAACGTATAGCATAACGTATTACTAGAACATTTATACCACTTTGGCACGTTCGGATTCTTAAATAACAAAATTATTGAAATTTTTTCGATCCGCATAGTCGGTTCGGAGAATCGATGACTGATAACATATATAAAAAACCATTAAAACGTATAGAATAACGTATTAGTAGAACATTTATACCACTTTGGCACGTTCGGATTCATAAATAACAAAATTATTGAAAATTTTTCGTTCCGCACAGTCGGTTCGGTGAATCGATGACTGATGACCTATATAAAAAAACATCAAAACGTATAGCATAACATATTACAAGAACATTTATACCATCTTGGCACGTTCGGATTCTTAAATAACAAAATTATTGACAATTTTTCGTTCCGCATTGTCGGTTCGGTGAATCGATGACTGATAACCTATATAAGAAAACACTAAAACGTATAGAATAACGTATTTCTAGAACATTTTCACCACTTTGGCACGTCCGGATTCTTAAATAACAAAATTATTAACAATTTTTCGTTCCGCATATTCGGTTCGGTGAATCGATGACTGATAACCTACATAAAAAAAACATTAAAACGTATAGAATAACGCATTACTAGAACATTTATACCACTTTGGCACGTTCGGATTCATAAATAACAAAATTATTGAAAATTTTTCGCTCCGCATTGTCGGTTCGGTGAATCGATGACTGATAACCTAGATAAAAAAAACATTAAAACGTCAAGAATAACATATTACTAGAACATTTATACCACTTTGGCACGTTCGGATTCATAAATAACAAAATTACTGAAAATTTTTCCTTCCGCATAGTCGATCCGGTGAATCCATGACTGATAACCTACTTAAAAAAAAACATTAAAACGTATAGAATAACGTATTACTAGAACATTTTCACCACGTTGGCACGTTCGGCTTCTTAAATAACAAAATTATTGACAATTTTTAGTTCCGCATAGTCGGTTCGGTGAATCCATGACTGATAACCTATATAAAAAAACATCAAAACGTATAGCATAACGTATTACTAGAACATTATACCCCTTTGGCACGTCCGGATGCTTAAATAACAAAATTATTAACAATTTTTCGTTCCGCATAGTCGGTTCGGTGAATCGATGACTGATAACCTATTTAAAAAAAACATTAAAGCGTATAGAATAACGTATTACTAGAACATTTTCACCACTTTGGCACGTTCGGGTTCATAAATAACAAAATTATTGAAAATTTTTCGTTCCGCATTATCGGTTCGGTGAATCGAAGACTGATAACCTATATAAGAAAACACTAAAACGTATAGAATAACGTATTTCTAGAACATTTTCACCAATTTGGCACGTCCGGATTCTTAAATAACAAAATTATTAACAATTTTTCGTTCCGCATTGTCGGTTCGGTGAATCGATGACTGATAACCTACATAAAAAAACATTAAAACGTACAGAATAACGCATCACTAGAACATTTATGCCACTTTGGCACGTTCGGATTCTTAAATAACAAAATTATTGAAAATTTTTCCTTCCGCGTAGTCGGTTCGGTGAATCGATGACTGATACCCTATATAAAAAAACATTAAGACGCACAGAATAACGTGTTACTACAGCATTTATACCATCTTGGCAACGTTCGGATCCTTAAATAACAAAATTATTGACAATTTTTCGTTCCGCACAGTCGGTTCGGTGAATCGATGACTGATGACCTACATAAAAAAACATCAAAACGTATAGCATAACGTATTACTAGAACATTTATACCACTTTAGCACGTTCGGATCCATAAATAACAAAATCATTGACAATTTTTCGTTCCGCATTGTCGGTTCGGTGAATCGATGACTGATAACCTAGATAAAAAAAACATTTAAACGTCAAGAATAACGTATTACTAGAACATTTATACCACTTTGGCACGTTTGGATTCATAAATAACAAAATTACTGAAAATTTTTCCTTCCGCATAGTCGATCCGTTGAATCCATGACTGATAGCCTATTTAAAAAAAACATTAAAACGTATAGAATAACGTATTACTAGAACATTTTCACCACGTTGGCACGTTCGGGTTCTTAAATAACAAAATTATTGAATATTTTTCGTTCCGCGTTGTCGGTTCGGTGAATCCATGACTAATAACCTATATAAAAAAACATTAAGACGCATAGAATAACGTGTTACTAGAACATTTATACCACTTTGGCACGTTCGGATTCATAAAAAACAAAATTACTGAAAATTTTTCCTTCCGCATAGTCGATCAGGTGAATCGATGACTGATAGCCTATATAAAAAAAACATCAAAACGTATAGCCTAACGTATTTCTAGAACATTTTCACCAATTTGGCACGTCCGGATTCTTAAATAACAAAATTATTAACAATTTTTCGTTCCGCATTGTCGGTTCGGTGAATCGATGACTGATAACCTACATAAAAAAACATTAAAACGTACAGAATGACGCATCACTAGAACATTTATGCCACTTTGGCACGTTCGGATTCTTAAATAACAAAATTATTGACAATTTTTAGTTCCGCATATTCGGTTCGGTGAATCCATGACTGATAACCTATATAAGAAAACACTAAAGCGTATAGAATAACGTATTACTAGAACATTTTCCCCACTTTGGCACGTTCGGGTTCTTAAATAACAAAATTATTGAAAATTTTCCGTTCCGCATTGTCGGTTCAGTGAATCCATGACTGATAACCTATATAAAAAAACATTAAGACGCATAGAATAACGTGTTACTAGAACATTTATACCACTCTGGCACGTTCGGATTCATAAATAACAAAATTATTGAAAATTTTTCGTTCCGCACAGTCGGTTCGGTGAATCGATATCTGATGACCTTTATAAAAAAACATCAAAACGTATAGCATAACGTATTACTAGAACATTTTCACCACTTTGGCACGTTCGGATTCTTAAACTACAAAATTATTGAAAATTTTTCGATCCGCATAGTCGGTTCGGAGAATCGATGACTGATAACATATATAAAAAACCATTAAAACGTATAGAATAACGTATTAGTAGAACATTTATACCACTTTCTCACGTTCGGATTCATAAATAACAAAATTATTGAAAATTTTTCGTTCCGCACAGTCGGTTCGGTGAATCGATGACTGATGACCTATATAAAAAAACATCAAAACGTATAGAATAACGTGTTACTAGAACATTTTCACCACTTTGGCACATTCGGATTCTTAAACAACAAAATTATTGAGAATTTTTCGTTCCGCATTGTCGGTTCGGTGAATCCATGACTAATAACCTAAATAAAAAAACATTAAGACGCATAGAATAACGTGTTACTAGAACATTTATACCACTTTGGCACGTTCGGATTCATAAAAAACAAAATTACTGAAAATTTTTCCTTCCGCATAGTCGATCCGGTGAATCGATGACTGATAACCTATATAAAAAAAACATCAAAACGTATAGCATAACGTATTACTAGAACATTTATACCACTTTGGCACGTTCGGATTCTTAAATAACAAAATTATTGACAATTTTTAGTTCCGCACAGTCGGTTCGGTGAATCCATGACTGATAACCTATATAAAAAACTATTAAAACGTATAGATTAACGTATTACTAGAAAATTAATACTACTTTGGCACGTTCGGGTTCTTAAATAACAAAATTATTGAAAATTTTTGGTTCCGCATTATCGGTTCGGTGAATCGATGACTGATAACCTATATAAAAAAACATTGAAACGTATAGAATAACGTATTACTAGAACATTTGTACCACTTTGGTACGCTCGGATTCATAAATAACAAAATTATTGAAAATTTTTCGTTCCGCACAGTCGGTTCGGTGAATCGATGACTGATGACCTATACAAAAAAACATCAAAACGTATAGCATAACGTATTACTAGAACATTTATACCACTTTCGCACGTTCGGATTCATAAATAACAGAATTATTGAAAATTTTTCGTTCCGCACAGTCGGTTCGGTGAATCGATGACTGATGACCTATATAAAAAAACATCAAAACGTATAGAATAACATGTTACTAGAACATTTACACCACTTTGGCACGTTCGGATTCATAAATAACAAAATTATGAAAATTTTTCGTTCCGCACAGTCGGTTCGGTGAATCGATGACTGATGACCTATATAAAAAAACATCAACACGTATAGCATAACGTATTACTAGAACATTTATACCAGTTTGGCACGTTCGGATTCATAAAGAACTAAATTATTGAAAATTTTTCGATCCGCATAGTCGGTTCGGTGAATCGATGACTGATAACCTATTTAAAAAAAACATTGAAACGTATAAAAAAACGTATTACTAGAACATTTTCACCACTTTGAGACGTTGGGGTTCTTAAATAACAAGATTTTTGAAAATTTTTCGTTCCGCATAGTGGGTTCGGTGAATCGATGACTGACAACCTATTTAAAAAAATCATTGAAACGTATAGAAAAACGTAGTACTAGAACATTTTCACCACTTTGGCACGTTCGGGTTCTTAAATAACAAAATTATTGACAATTTTTCGTTCTGCATTGTCGGTTCGGTGAATCGATGACTGATGACCTATATAAAAAAACATCAAAATGTATAGCATAACGTATTACTAGAACATTATACCACTTTGGCACGTTCGGATCCATAAATAACTAAATCATTGAAAATTTTTCGTTCCGAATAGTCGGTTCGGTGAATCGATGACTGATTACCTATATAAAAAAACATTAAAACGTATAGAATAACGTATTACTAGAACATTTGTACCACTTTGGCACGTTCGGATTCATAAATAACAAAATTATTGAAAATTTTTCGTTCCGCACAGTCGGTTCGGTGAATCGATGACTGATGACCTATATAAAAAAACATCAAAACGTATAGCATAACGTATTACTAGAACATTTATACCACTTTGGCCCGTTCGGATTCATAAAGAACTAAATTATTGAAAATTTTTCGATCCCCATAGTCGGTACGGTGAATCGATGACTGATAACCTATATAAAAAAACATTAAGACGCATAGAATAACGTGTTACTAGAACATTTATACCACTTTGGCACGTTCGGATTCATAAAAAACAAAATTACTGAAAATTTTTCCTTCCGCATAGTCGATCCGGTGAATCGATGACTGATAACCTATATAAAAAAAACATCAAAACGTATAGCCTAACGTATTACTAGAACATTTTCACCACTTTGGCACGTTCGGATTCTTAAACAACAAAATTATTGAAAATTTTACGTTCCGCATAGTGGGTTCGGTAAATCGATGACTGATAACCTATATAAGAAAACACTAAAACGTATAGAATAACGTATTTCTAGAACATTTTCACCAATTTGGCACGTCCGGATTCTTAAATAACAAAATTATTAACAATTTTCCGTTCCGCATTATCGGTTCGGTGAATCGAAGACTGATAACCTATATAAAAAAACATTAATACGTATAGAATAACGTATTACTAGAACATTTGTACCACTTTGGCACGTTCGGATTCATAAATAACAAAATTATTGAAAATTTTTCGTTCCGCACAGTCGGTTCGGTGAATCGATGACTGATAACCTATTTAAAAAAAACATTAAAACATATAGCATAACGTATTACTAGAACATTTATACCACTTTGGCACGTTCGGATTCTTAAATAACAAAATTATTGACAATTTTTAGTTCCGCACAGTCGGTTCGGTGAATCCATGACTGATAACCTATATAAAAAACTATTAAAACGTATAGATTAACGTATTACTAGAAAATTAATACTACTTTGGCACGTTCGGGTTCTTAAATAACAAAATTATTGAAAATTTTTGGTTCCGCATTATCGGTTCGGTGAATCGATGACTGATAACCTATATAAAAAAACATTGAAACGTATAGAATAACGTATTACTAGAACATTTGTACCACTTTGGTACGCTCGGATTCATAAATAACAAAATTATTGAAAATTTTTCGTTCCGCACAGTCGGTTCGGTGAATCGATGACTGATGACCTATACAAAAAAACATCAAAACGTATAGCATAACGTATTACTAGAACATTTATACCACTTTCGCACGTTCGGATTCATAAATAACAGAATTATTGAAAATTTTTCGTTCCGCACAGTCGGTTCGGTGAATCGATGACTGATGACCTATATAAAAAAACATCAAAACGTATAGAATAACATGTTACTAGAACATTTACACCACTTTGGCACGTTCGGATTCATAAATAACAAAATTATGAAAATTTTTCGTTCCGCACAGTCGGTTCGGTGAATCGATGACTGATGACCTATATAAAAAAACATCAACACGTATAGCATAACGTATTACTAGAACATTTATACCAGTTTGGCACGTTCGGATTCATAAAGAACTAAATTATTGAAAATTTTTCGATCCGCATAGTCGGTTCGGTGAATCGATGACTGATAACCTATTTAAAAAAAACATTGAAACGTATAAAAAAACGTATTACTAGAACATTTTCACCACTTTGAGACGTTGGGGTTCTTAAATAACAAGATTTTTGAAAATTTTTCGTTCCGCATAGTGGGTTCGGTGAATCGATGACTGACAACCTATTTAAAAAAATCATTGAAACGTATAGAAGAACGTATTACTAGAACATTTTCACCACTTTGGCACGTTCGGATTCTTAAACAACAAAATTATTGAAAATTTTACGTTCCGCATAGTGGGTTCGATAAATCGATGACTGATAACCTATATAAGAAAACACTAAAACGTATAGAATAACGTATTTCTAGAACATTTTCACCAATTTGGCACGTCCGGATTCTTAAATAACAAAATTATTAACAATTTTCCGTTCCGCATTATCGGTTCGGTGAATCGAAGACTGATAACCTATATAAAAAAACATTAATACGTATAGAATAACGTATTACTAGAACATTTGTACCACTTTGGCACGTTCGGATTCATAAATAACAAAATTATTGAAAATTTTTCGTTCCGCACAGTCGGTTCGGTGAATCGATGACTGATAACCTATTTAAAAAAAACATTAAAACGTATAGAATAACGTATTACTAGAACATTTTCACCACTTTGGCACGTTCGGGTTCATAAATAACAAAATTATTGAAAATTTTTCGTTCCGCATTATCGGTCGGTGAATCGAAGACTGATAACCTATATAAAAAAACATTAACACGTATAGAATAACGTATTACTAGAACATTTGTACCACTTTGGCACGTTCGGATTCATAAATAACAAAATTATTGAAAATTTTTAGTTCCGCATAGTCGGTTCGGTGAATCCATGACTGATAACCTATATAAAAAAACATTAAGACGCATAGAATAACGTGTTACTACAGCATTTATACCATCTTGGCACGTTCGGATTCTTAAATAACAAAATTATTGAGAATTTTTCGTTCTGCATTGTCGGTTCGGTGAATCGATGACTGATAACCTATATAAGAAAACACTAAAGCGTATAGAATAACGTATTTCTAGAACATTTTCACCAATTTGGCACGTCCGGGTTCTTAAATAACACAATTATTAACAATTTTTCGTTCCGCATATTCGGTTCGGTGAATCGATGACTGATGACCTATATAAAAAAACATCAAAATGTATAGCATAACGTATTACTAGAACATTTATACCACTTTGGCACGTTCGGATTCGTAAATAATTAAATTATTGAAAATTTTTCGATCCGCATTATCGGTTCGGTGAATCGAAGACTGATAACCTATATAAAAAAACATTAATACGTATAGAATAACGTATTACTAGAACATATGTACCACTTTGGCACGTTCGGATTCTTAAATAACAAAATTATTGAAAATTTTTCCTTCCGCGTAGTCGGTTCGGTGAATCGATGACTGATAACCTATATAAAAAAACATTAAGACGCACAGAATAACGTGTTACTACAGCATTTATACCATCTTGGCAACGTTCGGATCCTTAAATAACAAAATTATTGACAATTTTTCGTTCCGCACAGTCGGTTCGGTGAATCGATGACTGATGACCTACATAAAAAAACATCAAAACGTATAGCATAACGTATTACTAGAACATTTATACCACTTTAGCACGTTCGGATCCATAAATAACAAAATCATTGACAATTTTTCGTTCCGCATTGTCGGTTCGGTGAATCGATGACTGATAACCTAGATAAAAAAAACATTTAAACGTCAAGAATAACGTATTACTAGAACATTTATACCACTTTGGCACGTTCGGATTCATAAATAACAAAATTACTGAAAATTTTTCCTTCCGCATAGTCGATCCGTTGAATCCATGACTGATAGCCTATTTAAAAAAAACATTAAAACGTATAGAATAACGTATTACTAGAACATTTTCACCACGTTGGCACGTTCGGGTTCTTAAATAACAAAATTATTGAATATTTTTCGTTCCGCGTTGTCGGTTCGGTGAATCCATGACTAATAACCTATATAAAAAAACATTAAGACGCATAGAATAACGTGTTACTAGAACATTTATACCACTTTGGCACGTTCGGATTCATAAAAAACAAAATTACTGAAAATTTTTCCTTCCGCATAGTCGATCAGGTGAATCGATGACTGATAGCCTATATAAAAAAAACATCAAAACGTATAGCCTAACGTATTTCTAGAACATTTTCACCAATTTGGCACGTCCGGATTCTTAAATAACAAAATTATTAACAATTTTTCGTTCCGCATTGTCGGTTCGGTGAATCGATGACTGATAACCTACATAAAAAAACATTAAAACGTACAGAATGACGCATCACTAGAACATTTATGCCACTTTGGCACGTTCGGATTCTTAAATAACAAAATTATTGACAATTTTTAGTTCCGCATATTCGGTTCGGTGAATCCATGACTGATAACCTATATAAGAAAACACTAAAGCGTATGGAATAACGTATTACTAGAACATTTTCCCCACTTTGGCACGTTCGGGTTCTTAAATAACAAAATTATTGAAAATTTTCCGTTCCGCATTGTCGGTTCAGTGAATCCATGACTGATAACCTATATAAAAAAACATTAAGACGCATAGAATAACGTGTTACTAGAACATTTATACCACTCTGGCACGTTCGGATTCATAAATAACAAAATTATTGAAAATTTTTCGTTCCGCACAGTCGGTTCGGTGAATCGATATCTGATGACCTTTATAAAAAAACATCAAAACGTATAGCATAACGTATTACTAGAACATTTTCACCACTTTGGCACGTTCGGATTCTTAAACTACAAAATTATTGAAAATTTTTCGATCCGCATAGTCGGTTCGGAGAATCGATGACTGATAACATATATAAAAAACCATTAAAACGTATAGAATAACGTATTAGTAGAACATTTATACCACTTTC
Organism: Megachile leachella; assembly: GCA_963576845.1. Lineage (NCBI taxonomy): Eukaryota > Metazoa > Arthropoda > Insecta > Hymenoptera > Megachilidae > Megachile > Megachile leachella. Next base: position 2,452,878 of record CAUYWW010000245.1, read on the forward strand.
TCACGTTCGGATTCATAAATAACAAAATTATTGAAAATTTTTCGTTCCGCACAGTCGGTTCGGTGAATCGATGACTGATGACCTATATAAAAAAACATCAAAACGTATAGAATAACGTGTTACTAGAACATTTTCACCACTTTGGCACATTCGGATTCTTAAACAACAAAATTATTGAGAATTTTTCGTTCCGCATTGTCGGTTCGGTGAATCCATGACTAATAACCTACATAAAAAAAACATTAAGACGCATAGAATAACGTGTTACTAGAACATTTATACCACTTTGGCACGTTCGGATTCATAAAAAACAAAATTACTGAAAATTTTTCCTTCCGCATAGTCGATCCGGTGAATCGATGACTGATAACCTATATAAAAAAAACATCAAAACGTATAGCATAACGTATTACTAGAACATTTATACCACTTTGGCACGTTCGGATTCTTAAATAACAAAATTATTGACAATTTTTAGTTCCGCACAGTCGGTTCGGTGAATCCATGACTGATAACCTATATAAAAAACTATTAAAACGTATAGATTAACGTATTACTAGAAAATTAATACTACTTTGGCACGTTCGGGTTCTTAAATAACAAAATTATTGAAAATTTTTGGTTCCGCATTATCGGTTCGGTGAATCGATGACTGATAACCTAGATAAAAAAAACATTTAAACGTCAAGAATAACGTATTACTAGAACATTTATACCACTTTGGCACGTTCGGATTCATAAATAACAAAATTACTGAAAATTTTTCCTTCCGCATAGTCGATCCGTTGAATCCATGACTGATAGCCTATTTAAAAAAAACATTAAAACGTATAGAATAACGTATTACTAGAACATTTTCACCACGTTGGCACGTTCGGGTTCTTAAATAACAAAATTATTGAATATTTTTCGTTCCGCGTTGTCGGTTCGGTGAATCCATGACTAATAACCTATATAAAAAAACATTAAGACGCATAGAATAACGTGTTACTAGAACATTTATACCACTTTGGCACGTTCGGATTCATAAAAAACAAAATTACTGAAAATTTTTCCTTCCGCATAGTCGATCCGGTGAATCGATGACTGATAACCTATATAAAAAAAACATCAAAACGTATAGCATAACGTATTACTAGAACATTTATACCACTTTGGCACGTTCGGATTCTTAAATAACAAAATTATTGACAATTTTTAGTTCCGCACAGTCGGTTCGGTGAATCCATGACTGATAACCTATATAAAAAACTATTAAAACGTATAGATTAACGTATTACTAGAAAATTAATACTACTTTGGCACGTTCGGGTTCTTAAATAACAAAATTATTGAAAATTTTTGGTTCCGCATTATCGGTTCGGTGAATCGATGACTGATAACCTAGATAAAAAAAACATTTAAACGTCAAGAATAACGTATTACTAGAACATTTATACCACTTTGGCACGTTCGGATTCATAAATAACAAAATTACTGAAAATTTTTCCTTCCGCATAGTCGATCCGTTGAATCCATGACTGATAGCCTATTTAAAAAAAACATTAAAACGTATAGAATAACGTATTACTAGAACATTTTCACCACGTTGGCACGTTCGGGTTCTTAAATAACAAAATTATTGAATATTTTTCGTTCCGCGTTGTCGGTTCGGTGAATCCATGACTAATAACCTATATAAAAAAACATTAAGACGCATAGAATAACGTGTTACTAGAACATTTATACCACTTTGGCACGTTCGGATTCATAAAAAACAAAATTACTGAAAATTTTTCCTTCCGCATAGTCGATCAGGTGAATCGATGACTGATAGCCTATATAAAAAAAACATCAAAACGTATAGCCTAACGTATTTCTAGAACATTTTCACCAATTTGGCACGTCCGGATTCTTAAATAACAAAATTATTAACAATTTTTCGTTCCGCATTGTCGGTTCGGTGAATCGATGACTGATAACCTACATAAAAAAACATTAAAACGTACAGAATGACGCATCACTAGAACATTTATGCCACTTTGGCACGTTCGGATTCTTAAATAACAAAATTATTGACAATTTTTAGTTCCGCATATTCGGTTCGGTGAATCCATGACTGATAACCTATATAAGAAAACACTAAAGCGTATGGAATAACGTATTACTAGAACATTTTCCCCACTTTGGCACGTTCGGGTTCTTAAATAACAAAATTATTGAAAATTTTCCGTTCCGCATTGTCGGTTCAGTGAATCCATGACTGATAACCTATATAAAAAAACATTAAGACGCATAGAATAACGTGTTACTAGAACATTTATACCACTCTGGCACGTTCGGATTCATAAATAACAAAATTATTGAAAATTTTTCGTTCCGCACAGTCGGTTCGGTGAATCGATATCTGATGACCTTTATAAAAAAACATCAAAACGTATAGCATAACGTATTACTAGAACATTTTCACCACTTTGGCACGTTCGGATTCTTAAACTACAAAATTATTGAAAATTTTTCGATCCGCATAGTCGGTTCGGAGAATCGATGACTGATAACATATATAAAAAACCATTAAAACGTATAGAATAACGTATTAGTAGAACATTTATACCACTTTCTCACGTTCGGATTCATAAATAACAAAATTATTGAAAATTTTTCGTTCCGCACAGTCGGTTCGGTGAATCGATGACTGATGACCTATATAAAAAAACATCAAAACGTATAGAATAACGTGTTACTAGAACATTTTCACCACTTTGGCACATTCGGATTCTTAAACAACAAAATTATTGAGAATTTTTCGTTCCGCATTGTCGGTTCGGTGAATCCATGACTAATAACCTACATAAAAAAACATTAAGACGCATAGAATAACGTGTTACTAGAACATTTATACCACTTTGGCACGTTCGGATTCATAAAAAACAAAATTACTGAAAATTTTTCCTTCCGCATAGTCGATCCGGTGAATCGATGACTGATAACCTATATAAAAAAAACATCAAAACGTATAGCATAACGTATTACTAGAACATTTATACCACTTTGGCACGTTCGGATTCTTAAATAACAAAATTATTGACAATTTTTAGTTCCGCACAGTCGGTTCGGTGAATCCATGACTGATAACCTATATAAAAAACTATTAAAACGTATAGATTAACGTATTACTAGAAAATTAATACTACTTTGGCACGTTCGGGTTCTTAAATAACAAAATTATTGAAAATTTTTGGTTCCGCATTATCGGTTCGGTGAATCGATGACTGATAACCTATATAAAAAAACATTGAAACGTATAGAATAACGTATTACTAGAACATTTGTACCACTTTGGTACGCTCGGATTCATAAATAACAAAATTATTGAAAATTTTTCGTTCCGCACAGTCGGTTCGGTGAATCGATGACTGATGACCTATACAAAAAAACATCAAAACGTATAGCATAACGTATTACTAGAACATTTATACCACTTTCGCACGTTCGGATTCATAAATAACAGAATTATTGAAAATTTTTCGTTCCGCACAGTCGGTTCGGTGAATCGATGACTGATGACCTATATAAAAAAACATCAAAACGTATAGAATAACATGTTACTAGAACATTTACACCACTTTGGCACGTTCGGATTCATAAATAACAAAATTATGAAAATTTTTCGTTCCGCACAGTCGGTTCGGTGAATCGATGACTGATGACCTATATAAAAAAACATCAACACGTATAGCATAACGTATTACTAGAACATTTATACCAGTTTGGCACGTTCGGATTCATAAAGAACTAAATTATTGAAAATTTTTCGATCCGCATAGTCGGTTCGGTGAATCGATGACTGATAACCTATTTAAAAAAAACATTGAAACGTATAGAAAAACGTATTACTAGAACATTTTCACCACTTTGGCACGTTCGGGTTCTTAAATAAGAAATTATTGAAAATTTTTCGTTCCGCATTGGCGGTTCGGTGAATCCATGACAGATAACCTATATAAAAAAACATTAAGACGCATAGAATGACGTGTTACTAGAACATTTATACCACTTTGGCCCGTTCGGATTCATAAATAACAAAATTATCGAAAATTTTTCGTTCCGCACAGTCGGTACGGTGAATCGATGACAGATGACCTATATAAAAAAACATCAAAACGTATAGCATAACGTATTTCTAGAACATTTTCACCACTTTGGCACGTTCGGGTTCTTAAATAACAAAATTATTGACAATTTTTCGTTCTGCATTGTCGGTTCGGTGAATCGATGACTGATGACCTATATAAAAAAACATCAAAATGTATAGCATAACGTATTACTAGAACATTATACCACTTTGGCACGTTCGGATCCATAAATAACTAAATCATTGAAAATTTTTCGTTCCGAATAGTCGGTTCGGTGAATCGATGACTGATTACCTATATAAAAAAACATTAAAACGTATAGAATAACGTATTACTAGAACATTTGTACCACTTTGGCACGTTCGGATTCATAAATAACAAAATTATTGAAAATTTTTCGTTCCGCACAGTCGGTTCGGTGAATCGATGACTGATGACCTAGATAAAAAAACATCAAAACGTATAGCATAACGTATTACTAGAACATTTATACCACTTTGGCCCGTTCGGATTCATAAAGAACTAAATTATTGAAAATTTTTCGATCCCCATAGTCGCTACGGTGAATCGATGACTGATAACCTATATAAAAAAACATTAAGACGCATAGAATAACGTGTTACTAGAACATTTATACCACTTTGGCACGTTCGGATTCATAAAAAACAAAATTACTGAAAATTTTTCCTTCCGCATAGTCGATCCGGTGAATCGATGACTGATAACCTATATAAAAAAAACATCAAAACGTATAGCCTAACGTATTACTAGAACATTTTCACCACTTTGGCACGTTCGGATTCTTAAACAACAAAATTATTGAAAATTTTACGTTCCGCATAGTGGGTTCGGTAAATCGATGACTGATAACCTATATAAGAAAACACTAAAACGTATAGAATAACGTATTTCTAGAACATTTTCACCAATTTGGCACGTCCGGATTCTTAAATAACAAAATTATTAACAATTTTCCGTTCCGCATTATCGGTTCGGTGAATCGAAGACTGATAACCTATATAAAAAAACATTAATACGTATAGAATAACGTATTACTAGAACATTTGTACCACTTTGGCACGTTCGGATTCATAAATAACAAAATTATTGAAAATTTTTCGTTCCGCACAGTCGGTTCGGTGAATCGATGACTGATAACCTATTTAAAAAAACCATTAAAACGTATAGAATAACGTATTAGTAGAACATTTATACCACTTTCTCACGTTCGGATTCATAAATAACAAAATTATTGAAAATTTTTCGTTCCGCACAGTCGGTTCGGTGAATCGATGACTGATGACCTATATAAAAAAACATCAAAACGTATAGAATAACGTGTTACTAGAACATTTTCACCACTTTGGCACATTCGGATTCTTAAACAACAAAATTATTGAGAATTTTTCGTTCCGCATTGTCGGTTCGGTGAATCCATGACTAATAACCTACATAAAAAAACATTAAGACGCATAGAATAACGTGTTACTAGAACATTTATACCACTTTGGCACGTTCGGATTCATAAAAAACAAAATTACTGAAAATTTTTCCTTCCGCATAGTCGATCCGGTGAATCGATGACTGATAACCTATATAAAAAAAACATCAAAACGTATAGCATAACGTATTACTAGAACATTTATACCACTTTGGCACGTTCGGATTCTTAAATAACAAAATTATTGACAATTTTTAGTTCCGCACAGTCGGTTCGGTGAATCCATGACTGATAACCTATATAAAAAACTATTAAAACGTATAGATTAACGTATTACTAGAAAATTAATACTACTTTGGCACGTTCGGGTTCTTAAATAACAAAATTATTGAAAATTTTTGGTTCCGCATTATCGGTTCGGTGAATCGATGACTGATAACCTAGATAAAAAAAACATTTAAACGTCAAGAATAACGTATTACTAGAACATTTATACCACTTTGGCACGTTCGGATTCATAAATAACAAAATTACTGAAAATTTTTCCTTCCGCATAGTCGATCCGTTGAATCCATGACTGATAGCCTATTTAAAAAAAACATTAAAACGTATAGAATAACGTATTACTAGAACATTTTCACCACGTTGGCACGTTCGGGTTCTTAAATAACAAAATTATTGAATATTTTTCGTTCCGCGTTGTCGGTTCGGTGAATCCATGACTAATAACCTATATAAAAAAACATTAAGACGCATAGAATAACGTGTTACTAGAACATTTATACCACTTTGGCACGTTCGGATTCATAAAAAACAAAATTACTGAAAATTTTTCCTTCCGCATAGTCGATCAGGTGAATCGATGACTGATAGCCTATATAAAAAAAACATCAAAACGTATAGCCTAACGTATTTCTAGAACATTTTCACCAATTTGGCACGTCCGGATTCTTAAATAACAAAATTATTAACAATTTTTCGTTCCGCATTGTCGGTTCGGTGAATCGATGACTGATAACCTACATAAAAAAACATTAAAACGTACAGAATGACGCATCACTAGAACATTTATGCCACTTTGGCACGTTCGGATTCTTAAATAACAAAATTATTGACAATTTTTAGTTCCGCATATTCGGTTCGGTGAATCCATGACTGATAACCTATATAAGAAAACACTAAAGCGTATGGAATAACGTATTACTAGAACATTTTCCCCACTTTGGCACGTTCGGGTTCTTAAATAACAAAATTATTGAAAATTTTTCGTTCCGCACAGTCGGTTCGGTGAATCGATGACTGATGACCTATATAAAAAAACATCAAAACGTATAGAATAACATGTTACTAGAACATTTACACCACTTTGGCACGTTCGGATTCATAAATAACAAAATTATGAAAATTTTTCGTTCCGCACAGTCGGTTCGGTGAATCGATGACTGATGACCTATATAAAAAAACATCAACACGTATAGCATAACGTATTACTAGAACATTTATACCAGTTTGGCACGTTCGGATTCATAAAGAACTAAATTATTGAAAATTTTTCGATCCGCATAGTCGGTTCGGTGAATCGATGACTGATAACCTATTTAAAAAAAACATTGAAACGTATAGAAAAACGTATTACTAGAACATTTTCACCACTTTGGCACGTTCGGGTTCTTAAATAAGAAATTATTGAAAATTTTTCGTTCCGCATTGGCGGTTCGGTGAATCCATGACAGATAACCTATATAAAAAAACATTAAGACGCATAGAATGACGTGTTACTAGAACATTTATACCACTTTGGCCCGTTCGGATTCATAAATAACAAAATTATCGAAAATTTTTCGTTCCGCACAGTCGGTACGGTGAATCGATGACAGATGACCTATATAAAAAAACATCAAAACGTATAGCATAACGTATTTCTAGAACATTTTCACCACTTTGGCACGTTCGGGTTCTTAAATAACAAAATTATTGACAATTTTTCGTTCTGCATTGTCGGTTCGGTGAATCGATGACTGATGACCTATATAAAAAAACATCAAAATGTATAGCATAACGTATTACTAGAACATTATACCACTTTGGCACGTTCGGATCCATAAATAACTAAATCATTGAAAATTTTTCGTTCCGAATAGTCGGTTCGGTGAATCGATGACTGATTACCTATATAAAAAAACATTAAAACGTATAGAATAACGTATTACTAGAACATTTGTACCACTTTGGCACGTTCGGATTCATAAATAACAAAATTATTGAAAATTTTTCGTTCCGCACAGTCGGTTCGGTGAATCGATGACTGATGACCTAGATAAAAAAACATCAAAACGTATAGCATAACGTATTACTAGAACATTTATACCACTTTGGCCCGTTCGGATTCATAAAGAACTAAATTATTGAAAATTTTTCGATCCCCATAGTCGCTACGGTGAATCGATGACTGATAACCTATATAAAAAAACATTAAGACGCATAGAATAACGTGTTACTAGAACATTTATACCACTTTGGCACGTTCGGATTCATAAAAAACAAAATTACTGAAAATTTTTCCTTCCGCATAGTCGATCCGGTGAATCGATGACTGATAACCTATATAAAAAAAACATCAAAACGTATAGCCTAACGTATTACTAGAACATTTTCACCACTTTGGCACGTTCGGATTCTTAAACAACAAAATTATTGAAAATTTTACGTTCCGCATAGTGGGTTCGGTAAATCGATGACTGATAACCTATATAAGAAAACACTAAAACGTATAGAATAACGTATTTCTAGAACATTTTCACCAATTTGGCACGTCCGGATTCTTAAATAACAAAATTATTAACAATTTTCCGTTCCGCATTATCGGTTCGGTGAATCGAAGACTGATAACCTATATAAAAAAACATTAATACGTATAGAATAACGTATTACTAGAACATTTGTACCACTTTGGCACGTTCGGATTCATAAATAACAAAATTATTGAAAATTTTTCGTTCCGCACAGTCGGTTCGGTGAATCGATGACTGATAACCTATTTAAAAAAAACATTAAAACGTATAGAATAACGTATTACTAGAACATTTTCACCACTTTGGCACGTTCGGGTTCATAAATAACAAAATTATTGAAAATTTTTCGTTCCGCATTATCGGTCGGTGAATCGAAGACTGATAACCTATATAAAAAAACATTAACACGTATAGAATAACGTATTACTAGAACATTTGTACCACTTTGGCACGTTCGGATTCATAAATAACAAAATTATTGAAAATTTTTAGTTCCGCATAGTCGGTTCGGTGAATCCATGACTGATAACCTATATAAAAAAACATTAAGACGCATAGAATAACGTGTTACTACAGCATTTATACCATCTTGGCACGTTCGGATTCTTAAATAACAAAATTATTGAGAATTTTTCGTTCTGCATTGTCGGTTCGGTGAATCGATGACTGATAACCTATATAAGAAAACACTAAAGCGTATAGAATAACGTATTTCTAGAACATTTTCACCAATTTGGCACGTCCGGGTTCTTAAATAACACAATTATTAACAATTTTTCGTTCCGCATATTCGGTTCGGTGAATCGATGACTGATGACCTATATAAAAAAACATCAAAATGTATAGCATAACGTATTACTAGAACATTTATACCACTTTGGCACGTTCGGATTCGTAAATAATTAAATTATTGAAAATTTTTCGATCCGCATTATCGGTTCGGTGAATCGAAGACTGATAACCTATATAAAAAAACATTAATACGTATAGAATAACGTATTACTAGAACATATGTACCACTTTGGCACATTCGGATTCATAAATAAAATTATTGAAAATTTTTCGTTCCGCATTATCGGTCGGTGAATCGAAGACTGATAACCTATATAAAAAAACATTAACACGTATAGAATAACGTATTACTAGAACATTTGTACCACTTTGGCACGTTCGGATTCATAAATAACAAAATAATTGAAAATTTTTAGTTCCGCATAGTCGGTTCGGTGAATCCATGACTGATAACCTATATAAAAAAACACTAAAGCCTATAGAATAACGTATTACTAGAACATTTTCACCACTTTGGCACGTTCGGGTTCATAAATAACAAAATTATTGAAAATTTTTCGTTCCGCACAGTCGGTTCAGTGAATTGATGACTGATGACCTATATAAAAAAACATCAAAATGTATAGCATAACGTATTACTAGAACATTTATACCACTTTGGCACGTTCGGATTCGTAAATAATTAAATTATTGAAAATTTTTCGATCCGCATAGTCGGTTCGGTGAATCGATGACTGATAACCTATTTAAAAAAAACATTGAAACGTATAGAAAAACGTATTACTAGAACATTTTCACCACTTTGGCACGTTCGGGTTCTTAAATAAGAAATTATTGAAAATTTTTCGTTCCGCATTGGCGGTTCGGTGAATCCATGACAGATAACCTATATAAAAAAACATTAAGACGCATAGAATGACGTGTTACTAGAACATTTATACCACTTTGGCCCGTTCGGATTCATAAATAACAAAATTATCGAAAATTTTTCGTTCCGCACAGTCGGTACGGTGAATCGATGACAGATGACCTATATAAAAAAACATCAAAACGTATAGCATAACGTATTTCTAGAACATTTTCACAACTTTGGCACGTTCGGATTCTTAAACTACAAAATTATTGAAAATTTTTCGATCCGCATAGTCGGTTCGGAGAATCGATGACTGATAACATATATAAAAAACCACTAAAACGTATAGAATAACGTTTTAGTAGAACATTTATACCACTTTGACACCTTCGGATTCATAAATAACAAAATTATTGAAAATTTTTCGTTCCGCATAACCGGTTCGGTGAATCGATGACTGGTAACCTATATAAAAAAACATTAAAACGTATAAAATAACGTGTTACTACAGCATTTATACCATCTTGGCACGTTCGGATTCTTAAATAACAAAATTATTGACAATTTTTCGTTCCGCATTGTCGGTTCGGTGAATCGATGACTGATGTCCTATATAAAAAAAACATTAAAACGTATAGAATAACGTATTACTAGAAAATTAATACCACTTTGGCACGTTCGGATTCATAAATAACGAAATTATTGAAAATTTTTCGTTCCGCACAGTCGTTTCGGAAAATCGATGACTGATAACATATATAAAAAACCATTAAAACGTATAGAATAACGTGTTACTAGAGCATTTATACCACTTTGGCACGTTCGGATTCATAAATAACAAAATTATTGAGAATTTTTCGATCCGCATTGTCGGTTCGGTGAATCGATGACTGATAACCTATATAAAAAAACATTAAAACGTATAGAATAACGTGTTACTACAGCATTTATACCATCTTGGCACGTTCGGATTCTTAAATAACAAAATTATTGACAATTATTCGTTCCGCATTGTCGGTTCGGTGAATCGATGACTGATAACCTATATAAGAAAACACTAAAACGTATAGAATAACGTATTACTAGAACATTTTCACCACTTTGGCACGTTCGGATTCATAAATAACGAAATTATTGAAAATTTTTCGTTCCGCACAGTCGGTTCGGTGAATCGATGACCGATGACCTATATAAAAAAACATCAAAACATATAGCATAACGTACTACTAAAACATTTATACCACTTTGGCACGTTCGGGTTCTTAAATAACAAAATTATTGAAAATTCTTCGATTCGCATTGTTGGTTCGGTGAATCGATGACTGATAACCTATATAAGAAAACATTAAAATGTATAGAACAACGTATTACTAGAACATTTATACCACTTTGGCACGTTCGGCTTCATAAATAACTAAATTATTGAAACTTTTTCGTTCCGCATAGTCGGTTCGGTGAAACGATGACTGATAACCTATTTAAAAAAAACATTAAAACGTATAGAATAACGTATTACTAGAACATTTTCACCACTTTGGCACGTTCGGATTCTTAAACAACAAAATTATTGAAAATTTTACGTTCCGCATAGTGGGTTCGGTAAATCGATGACTGATAACCTATATAAGAAAACACTAAAACGTATAGAATAACGTATTTCTAGAACATTTTCACCAATTTGGCACGTCCGGATTCTTAAATAACAAAATTATTAACAATTTTCCGTTCCGCATTATCGGTTCGGTGAATCGAAGACTGATAACCTATATAAAAAAACATTAATACGTATAGAATAACGTATTACTAGAACATTTGTACCACTTTGGCACGTTCGGATTCATAAATAACAAAATTATTGAAAATTTTTCGTTCCGCACAGTCGGTTCGGTGAATCGATGACTGATAACCTATATAAAAAAACATTAACACGTATAGAATAACGTATTACTAGAACATTTATACCACTTTGGCACGTTCGGATTCATAGAGAACTAAATTATTGAAAATTTTTCGTTCCGCATAACCGGTTCGGTGAATCGATGACTGGTAACCTATATAAAAAAACATTAAAACGTATAAAATAACGTGTTACTACAGCATTTATACCATCTTGGCACGTTCGGATTCTTAAATAACAAAATTATTGACAATTTTTCGTTCCGCATTGTCGGTTCGGTGAATCGATGACTGATGTCCTATATAAAAAAAACATTAAAACGTATAGAATAACGTATTACTAGAAAATTAATACCACTTTGGCACGTTCGGATTCATAAATAACGAAATTATTGAAAATTTTTCGTTCCGCACAGTCGTTTCGGAAAATCGATGACTGATAACATATATAAAAAACCATTAAAACGTATAGAATAACGTGTTACTAGAGCATTTATACCACTTTGGCACGTTCGGATTCATAAATAACAAAATTATTGAGAATTTTTCGATCCGCATTGTCGGTTCGGTGAATCGATGACTGATAACCTATATAAAAAAACATTAAAACGTATAGAATAACGTGTTACTACAGCATTTATACCATCTTGGCACGTTCGGATTCTTAAATAACAAAATTATTGACAATTATTCGTTCCGCATTGTCGGTTCGGTGAATCGATGACTGATAACCTATATAAGAAAACACTAAAACGTATAGAATAACGTATTACTAGAACATTTTCACCACTTTGGCACGCTCGGGTTCTTAAGTAACAAAATTATTGAGAATTTTTAGTTCCGCACAGTCGGTTCGGTGAATCGATGACCGATGACCTATATAAAAAAACATCAAAACATATAGCATAACGTACTACTAAAACATTTATACCACTTTGGCACGTTCGGGTTCTTAAATAACAAAATTATTGAAAATTCTTCGATTCGCATTGTTGGTTCGGTGAATCGATGACTGATAACCTATATAAGAAAACATTAAAATGTATAGAACAACGTATTACTAGAACATTTATACCACTTTGGCACGTTCGGCTTCATAAATAACTAAATTATTGAAACTTTTTCGTTCCGCATAGTCGGTTCGGTGAAACGATGACTGATAACCTATTTAAAAAAAACATTAAAACGTATAGAATAACGTATTACTAGAACATTTTCACCACTTTGGCACGTTCGGATTCTTAAACAACAAAATTATTGAAAATTTTACGTTCCGCATAGTGGGTTCGGTAAATCGATGACTGATAACCTATATAAGAAAACACTAAAACGTATAGAATAACGTATTTCTAGAACATTTTCACCAATTTGGCACGTCCGGATTCTTAAATAACAAAATTATTAACAATTTTCCGTTCCGCATTATCGGTTCGGTGAATCGAAGACTGATAACCTATATAAAAAAACATTAATACGTATAGAATAACGTATTACTAGAACATTTGTACCACTTTGGCACGTTCGGATTCATAAATAACAAAATTATTGAAAATTTTTCGTTCCGCACAGTCGGTTCGGTGAATCGATGACTGATAACCTATATAAAAAAACATTAACACGTATAGAATAACGTATTACTAGAACATTTATACCACTTTGGCACGTTCGGATTCATAGAGAACTAAATTATTGAAAATTTTTCGTTCCGCATAACCGGTTCGGTGAATCGATGACTGGTAACCTATATAAAAAAACATTAAAACGTATAAAATAACGTGTTACTACAGCATTTATACCATCTTGGCACGTTCGGATTCTTAAATAACAAAATTATTGACAATTTTTCGTTCCGCATTGTCGGTTCGGTGAATCGATGACTGATGTCCTATATAAAAAAAACATTAAAACGTATAGAATAACGTATTACTAGAAAATTAATACCACTTTGGCACGTTCGGATTCATAAATAACGAAATTATTGAAAATTTTTCGTTCCGCACAGTCGTTTCGGAAAATCGATGACTGATAACATATATAAAAAACCATTAAAACGTATAGAATAACGTGTTACTAGAGCATTTATACCACTTTGGCACGTTCGGATTCATAAATAACAAAATTATTGAGAATTTTTCGATCCGCATTGTCGGTTCGGTGAATCGATGACTGATAACCTATATAAAAAAACATTAAAACGTATAGAATAACGTGTTACTACAGCATTTATACCATCTTGGCACGTTCGGATTCTTAAATAACAAAATTATTGACAATTATTCGTTCCGCATTGTCGGTTCGGTGAATCGATGACTGATAACCTATATAAGAAAACACTAAAACGTATAGAATAACGTATTACTAGAACATTTTCACCACTTTGGCACGCTCGGGTTCTTAAGTAACAAAATTATTGAGAATTTTTAGTTCCGCACAGTCGGTTCGGTGAATCGATGACTGATAACCTATTTAAAAAAAACATTAAAACGTATAGAATAACGTATTACTAGAACATTTATACCACTTTGGCACGTTCGGCTTCATAAATAACTAAATTATTGAAACTTTTTCGTTCCGCATAGTCGGTTCGGTGAAACGATGACTGATAACCTATTTAAAAAAAACATTAAAACGTATAGAATAACGTATTACTAGAACATTTTCACCACTTTGGCACGTTCGGATTCTTAAACAACAAAATTATTGAAAATTTTTCCTTCCGCATAGTCGATTCGGTGAATCGATGACTGATAACCTATATAAAGAAAACATTAAAACGTATAGAATAACATATTACTAGAACATTTATACCATCTTGGCACGTTCGGATTCTTAAATACCAAAATTATTGACAATTTTTCGTTCCGCACAGTCGGTTCGGTGAATCGATGACTGATGACCTACATAAAAAAACATTAATACGTATAGAATAACGTATTACTAGAACATTTGTACCACTTTGGCACGTTCGGATTCATAAATAACAAAATTATTGAAAATTTTTCGTTCCGCACAGTCGGTTCGGTGAATCGATGACTGATAACCTATTTAAAAAAAACATTAAAACGTATAGAATAACGTATTACTAGAACATTTTCACCACTTTGGCACGTTCGGGTTCATAAATAACAAAATTATTGAAAATTTTTCGATCCGCATTGTCGGTTCGGTGAATCGATGACTGATAACCTATATAAAAAAACATTAAAATGTATAGAACAACGTGTTACTAGAGCATTTATACCACTTTGGCACGTTCGGATTCATAAATAACAAAATTATTGAAAATTTTTCGTTCCGCATTATCGGTCGGTGAATCGAAGACTGATAACCTATATAAAAAAACATTAACACGTATAGAATAACGTATTACTAGAACATTTATACCACTTTGGCACGTTCGGATTCATAGAGAACTAAATTATTGAAAATTTTTCGTTCCGCATAACCGGTTCGGTGAATCGATGACTGGTAACCTATATAAAAAAACATTAAAACGTATAAAATAACGTGTTACTACAGCATTTATACCATCTTGGCACGTTCGGATTCTTAAATAACAAAATTATTGACAATTTTTCGTTCCGCATTGTCAGTTCGGTGAATCGATGACTGATGTCCTATATAAAAAAAACATTAAAACGTATAGAATAACGTATTACTAGAACATTTATACCACTTTGGCACGTTCGGGTTCTTAAATAACAAAATTATTGAAAATTCTTCGTTCCGCATTGTCGGTTCGGTGAATCGATGACTGATAACCTATATAAAAAACTATTAAAACGTATAGAATAACGTATTAATAGAAAATTAATACCACTTTGGCACGTTCGGATTCTTAAATAACAAAATTATTGAAAATTTTTCGATCCGCATAGTCGGTTCGGTGAATCCATGACTGATAACCTATATAAAAATACATTAAGACGCATAGAATAACGTGTTACTAGAACATTTCACCACTTTGGCTCGTTCGGATTCTTAAACAACAAAATTATTGAAAATTTTTCGTTCCGCATAGTCGGTTCGGTGAATCCATGACTGATAACCTATATAAAAAAACATTAAGACGCATAGAATAACGTGTTACTAGAGCATTTATACCACTTTAGCGCGTTCGGATCCATAAATAACATAATTATTGAAAATTTTTCGTTCCGCATAGTCGGTTCGGTGAATCCATGACTGATAACCTATTTAAAAAAATACTAAAACGTATAGAATAACGTATGACTAGAACATTTATCCCACTTTGGCACGTTCGGATTCATAAATAACAAAATTATTGAGAATTTTTCGATCCGCATTGTCGGTTCGGTGAATCGATGACTGATAACCTATATAAAAAAACATTAAAACGTATAGAATAACGTGTTACTACAGCATTTATACCATCTTGGCACGTTCGGATTCTTAAATAACAAAATTATTGAAAATTTTTCGTTCCGCATAGTCGGTTCGGTGAATCCATGACTGATAACCTATATAAAAAAACACTAAAACGTATAGAATAACGTATTACTAGAACATTTATACCACTTTGGCACGTTCGGGTTCTTAAATAACAAAATTATTGAAAATTCTTCGTTCCGCATTGTCGGTTCGGTGAATCGATGACTGATAACCTATATAAAAAAACATTAAAATGTATAGAACAACGTGTTACTAGAGCATTTATACCACTTTGGCACGTTCGGATTCATAAATAACAAAATTATTGAAAATTTTTCGTTCCGCATTATCGGTCGGTGAGTCGAAGACTGATAACCTATATAAAAAAACATTAACACGTATAGAATAACGTATTACTAGAACATTTATACCACTTTGGCACGTTCGGATTCATAGAGAACTAAATTATTGAAAATTTTTCGTTCCGCATAACCGGTTCGGTGAATCGATGACTGGTAACCTATATAAAAAAACACTAAAACGTATAGAATAACGTATTACTAGAACATTTATACCACTCTGGCACGTTCGGATTCTTAAATAACAAAATAATTGAAAATTTTTCGTTCCGCATAGGCGGATCGGCGAATCGATGACTGATAACCTATATAAAAAACTATTAAAACGTATAGAATAACGTATTAATAGAAAATTAATACCACTTTGGCACGTTCGGATTCTTAAATAACAAAATTATTGAAAATTTTTCGATCCGCATAGTCGGTTCGGTGAATCCATGACTGATAACCTATATAAAAATACATTAAGACGCATAGAATAACGTGTTACTAGAACATTTCACCACTTTGGCTCGTTCGGATTCTTAAACAACAAAATTATTGAAAATTTTTCGTTCCGCATAGTCGGTTCGGTGAATCCATGACTGATAACCTATATAAAAAAACATTAAGACGCATAGAATAACGTGTTACTAGAGCATTTATACCACTTTAGCGCGTTCGGATCCATAAATAACATAATTATTGAAAATTTTTCGTTCCGCATAGTCGGTTCGGTGAATCCATGACTGATAACCTATTTAAAAAAATACTAAAACGTATAGAATAACGTATGACTAGAACATTTATCCCACTTTGGCACGTTCGGATTCATAAATAACAAAATTATTGAGAATTTTTCGATCCGCATTGTCGGTTCGGTGAATCGATGACTGATAACCTATATAAAAAAACATTAAAACGTATAGAATAACGTGTTACTACAGCATTTATACCATCTTGGCACGTTCGGATTCTTAAATAACAAAATTATTGACAATTATTCGTTCCGCATTGTCGGTTCGGTGAATCGATGACTGATAACCTATATAAGAAAACACTAAAACGTATAGAATAACGTATTACTAGAACATTTTCACCACTTTGGCACGTTCGGGTTCTTAAGTAACAAAATTATTGAGAATTTTTAGTTCCGCACAGTCGGTTCGGTGAATCGATGACCGATGACCTATATAAAAAAACATCAAAACATATAGCATAACGTACTACTAAAACATTTATACCACTTTGGCACGTTCGGGTTCTTAAATAACAAAATTATTGAAAATTCTTCGATTCGCATTGTTGGTTCGGTGAATCGATGACTGATAACCTATATAAAAAAACATTAAAATGTATAGAACAACCTATTACTAGAACATTTATACCACTTTGGCACGTTCGGCTTCATAAATAACTATATTATTGAAACTTTTTCGTTCCGCATAGTCGGTTCGGTGAAACGATGACTGATAACCTATTTAAAAAAAACATTAAAACGTATAGAATAACGTATTACTAGAACATTTTCACCACTTTGGCACGTTCGGATTCTTAAACAACAAAATTATTGAAAATTTTTCCTTCCGCATAGTCGATTCGGTGAATCGATGACTGATAACCTATATAAAGAAAACATTAAAACGTATAGAATAACATATTACTAGTACATTTATACCATCTTGGCACGTTCGGATTCTTAAATACCAAAATTATTGACAATTTTTCGTTCCGCATTGTCGGTTCGGTGAATCGATGACTGATAACCTATGTAAGAAAACACTAAAACGTATAGAATAACGTATTTCTAGAACATTTTCACCACTTTGGCACGTTCGGGTTCTTAAATAACAAAATTATTGAAAATTTTTCGTTTCGCATAGTCGGTTCGGTGAATCCATGACTGATAACCTATATAAAAAAACACTAAAACGTATAGAATAACGTATGACTAGAACATTTATACCACTTTGGCACGTTCGGATTCATAAATAACTAAATTATTGAAAATTTTTCGTTCCGCACAGTCGGTTCGGTGAATCGATGACTGATGACCTATATAAAAAAACATCAAAACATATAGCATAACTTATTACTAGAACATTTTCTCCACTTTGGCACGTTCGGGTTCTTAAATAACAAAATTATTGAAAATTTTTCGTTCCGCATAGTCGGTTCGGTGAATCCATGACTGATAACCTATATAAAAAAACACTAAAACGTATAGAATAACGTATGACTAGAACATTTATACCACTTTGGCACGTTCGGATTCATAAATAACTAAATTATTGAAAATTTTTCGTTCCGCACAGTCGGTTCGGTGAATCGATGACTGATGACCTATGTAAAAAAACATCAAAACATATAGCATAACGTATTACTAGAACATTTATACCACTTTGGCACGTTCGGGTTCTTAAATAACAAAATTATTGAAAATTCTTCGTTCCGCATTGTCGGTTCGGTGAATCGATGACTGATAACCTATATAAAAAAACATTAAAATGTATAGAACAACGTATTACTAGAACATTTATACCACTTTGGCACGTTCGGCTTCATAAATAACTAAATTATTGAAAATTTTTCGTTCCGCATAGTCGGTTCGGTGAATCCATGACTGATAACCTATATAAAAAAACATTAAAACGTATATCATAACGTATTACTAGAACATTTTCACCACTTTGGCACGTTCGGATTCTTAAACAACAAAATTATTGAAAATTTTTCGTTCCGCATAATCGGTTCGGTGAATCCATGACTGATGACCTATATAAAAAAACATTAAGACGCATAGAATAACGTGTTACTAGGGCATTTATACCACTTTGGCACGTTCGGATTCATAAATAACAAAATTATTGAAAATTTTTCGTTCCGCACAGTCGGTTCGGTGAATCGATGACTGATGACCTACATAAAAAAACATCAAAATGCATAGCATAACGTATTACTAGAACATTTATACCACTTTGGCACGTTCGGATTCATAAATAACTAAATTATTGAAAATTCTTCGTTCCGCGTAGTCGGTTCGGTGAATCCATGACTGATAACATATATAAAAAAAACATAAAAACGTATAGAATAACGTATTACTAGAACATTTATACCACTCTGGCACGTTCGGATTCTTAAATAACAAAATAATTGAAAATTTTTCGTTCCGCATAGGCGGATCGGCGAATCGATGACTGATAACCTATATAAAAAACTATTAAAACGTATAGAATAACGTATTAATAGAAAATTAATACCACTTTGGCACGTTCGGATTCTTAAATAACAAAATTATTGAAAATTTTTCGATCCGCATAGTCGGTTCGGTGAATCCATGACTGATAACCTATATAAAAATACATTAAGACGCATAGAATAACGTGTTACTAGAACATTTCACCACTTTGGCTCGTTCGGATTCATAAATAACAAAAGTATTGAAAATGTTTCGTTCCGCATAGTCGGTTCGGTGGATCGATGACTGATAACATATATAAAAAAACATTAATACGTAAAGAATAACGTATTACTAGAACATGTATACCACTTTGGCACGTTCGGATTCTTAAATAACAAAATTATTGACAATCTTTCCTTTCGGCATAGTCGGTTCGGTGAATCAATGAGTGATAACCTATATAAAAAAACATTAAAACGTATAGAATAACGTATTACTAGAACTTTTATACCACTTTAGCACGTTCGGATTCTTAAATAACAAAATTATTGAAAATTTTTCGCTTCGCATAGGCGGTTCGGTGAATCGATGACTGATAACCTATATAAAAAAACATTAATACGTATAGAATAACGTATTACCAGAACATTTATACCACTTTGGCACGTTCGGATTCATAAATAACAAAATTATTGACAATTATTCGTTCCGCATTGTCGGTTCGGTGAATCGATGACTGATAACATATATAAAAAACCATTAAAGCGTATAGAATAACGTATTACTAGATCATGTATACCACTTTGGCACGTTCGGATTCATAAATAACAAAATTATTGAAAATTTTTCGTTTCGCATAGGCCGTTCGGTGAATCGATGACTGATAACCTATATAAAAAAACATTAATACGTATAGAATAACGTATTACTAGAACATTTATACCACCTTGGCACGTTCGAATTCATAAATACCAAAAGTATTGAAAATGTTTCGTTCCGCTTAGCCGGTTCGGTGAATCGATGACTGATAACATATATAAAAAACCATTAAAGCGTATAGAATAACGTATTACTAGATCATGTATACCACTTTGGCACGTTCGGATTCTTAAATAACAAAATTATTGACAATCTTTCCTTTCGGCATAGTCGGTTCGGTGAATCAATGAGTGATAACCTATATAAAAAAACATTAAAACGTATAGAATAACGTATTACTAGAACTTTTATACCACTTTAGCACGTTCGGATTCTTAAATAACAAAATTATTGAAAATTTTTCGCTTCGCATAGGCGGTTCGGTGAATCGATGACTGATAACCTATATAAAAAAACATTAATACGTATAGAATAACGTATTACCAGAACATTTATACCACTTTGGCACGTTCGGATTCATAAATAACAAAAGTATTGAAAATGTTTCGTTCCGCATTGTCGGTTCGGTGAATCGATGACTGATAACATATATAAAAAACCATTAAAGCGTATAGAATAACGTATTACTAGATCATGTATACCACTTTGGCACGTTCGGATTCATAAATAACAAAATTATTGAAAATTTTTCGTTTCGCATAGGCCGTTCGGTGAATCGATGACTGATAACCTATATAAAAAAACATTAATACGTATAGAATAACGTATTACTAGAACATTTATACCACCTTGGCACGTTCGAATTCATAAATACCAAAAGTATTGAAAATGTTTCGTTCCGCTTAGCCGGTTCGGTGAATCGATGACTGATAAAATATATAAAAAAACACTAACGCGTATAGAATAACGTATTACTGGAACACTTATACCACTTTAGCACGTTCGGATTCTTAAATAACAAAATTATAGAAAATTTTTCGTTCCGAATAGTCGGTTCGGTGAATCGATGACTGATAACCTATATAAAAAAACATGAAAACGTATAGAATAACGTATTACTAGAACATTTGCACCACTTTGGCACGTTCGGACTCACAAATAACAAAAGTATTGAAAATGTTTAGTTCCGCATAGTCGGTTCGGTGAATCGATGACTGATAAAATATATAAAAAAACATTAATACGTATACAATAACGTATTACTAGAACATTTACACCACTTTGGCACGTTCGGATTCATAAATAACAAAAGTATTGAAAATGTTTCGTTCCGCATAGTCGGTTCGGTGGATCGATGACTGATAACATATATAAAAAAACATTAATACGTAAAGAATAACGTATTACTAGAACATGTATACCACTTTGGCACGTTCGGATTCTTAAATAACAAAATTATTGACAATCTTTCCTTTCGGCATAGTCGGTTCGGTGAATCAATGAGTGATAACCTATATAAAAAAACATTAAAACGTATAGAATAACGTATTACTAGAACTTTTATACCACTTTAGCACGTTCGGATTCTTAAATAACAAAATTATTGAAAATTTTTCGCTTCGCATAGGCGGTTCGGTGAATCGATGACTGATAACCTATATAAAAAAACATTAATACGTATAGAATAACGTATTACCAGAACATTTATACCACTTTGGCACGTTCGGATTCATAAATAACAAAAGTATTGAAAATGTTTCGTTCCGCATATTCGGTTCGGTGAATCGATGACTGATAACATATATAAAAAACCATTAAAGCGTATAGAATAACGTATTACTAGATCATGTATACCACTTTGGCACGTTCGGATTCATAAATAACAAAATTATTGAAAATTTTTCGTTTCGCATAGGCCGTTCGGTGAATCGATGACTGATAACCTATATAAAAAAACATTAATACGTATAGAATAACGTATTACTAGAACATTTATACCACCTTGGCACGTTCGAATTCATAAATACCAAAAGTATTGAAAATGTTTCGTTCCGCTTAGCCGGTTCGGTGAATCGATGACTGATAAAATATATAAAAAAACACTAACGCGTATAGAATAACGTATTACTGGAACACTTATACCACTTTAGCACGTTCGGATTCTTAAATAACAAAATTATAGAAAATTTTTCGTTCCGAATAGTCGGTTCGGTGAATCGATGACTGATAACCTATATAAAAAAACATGAAAACGTATAGAATAACGTATTACTAGAACATTTGCACCACTTTGGCACGTTCGGACTCACAAATAACAAAAGTATTGAAAATGTTTAGTTCCGCATAGTCGGTTCGGTGAATCGATGACTGATAAAATATATAAAAAAACATTAATACGTATACAATAACGTATTACTAGAACATTTACACCACTTTGGCACGTTCGGATTCATAAATAACAAAAGTATTGAAAATGTTTCGTTCCGCATAGTCGGTTCGGTGGATCGATGACTGATAACATATATAAAAAAACATTAATACGTAAAGAATAACGTATTACTAGAACATGTATACCACTTTGGCACGTTCGGATTCTTAAATAACAAAATTATTGACAATCTTTCCTTTCGGCATAGTCGGTTCGGTGAATCAATGAGTGATAACCTATATAAAAAAACATTAAAACGTATAGAATAACGTATTACTAGAACTTTTATACCACTTTAGCACGTTCGGATTCTTAAATAACAAAATTATTGAAAATTTTTCGCTTCGCATAGGCGGTTCGGTGAATCGATGACTGATAACCTATATAAAAAAACATTAATACGTATAGAATAACGTATTACCAGAACATTTATACCACTTTGGCACGTTCGGATTCATAAATAACAAAATTATTGAAAATGTTTCGTTCCGCATATTCGGTTCGGTGAATCGATGACTGATAACATATATAAAAAACCATTAAAGCGTATAGAATAACGTATTACTAGATCATGTATACCACTTTGGCACGTTCGGATTCATAAATAACAAAATTATTGAAAATTTTTCGTTTCGCATAGGCCGTTCGGTGAATCGATGACTGATAACCTATATAAAAAAACATTAATACGTATAGAATAACGTATTACTAGAACATTTATACCACCTTGGCACGTTCGAATTCATAAATACCAAAAGTATTGAAAATGTTTCGTTCCGCTTAGCCGGTTCGGTGAATCGATGACTGATAAAATATATAAAAAAACACTAACGCGTATAGAATAACGTATTACTGGAACACTTATACCACTTTGGCTCGTTCGCATTCTTTAATAACAAAATTATTGAAAATGTTTCGTTCCGCATAGTCGGTTCGGTGAATCGATGACTGATAACCTATATAAAAAAACATTAATACGTATAGAATAACGTATTACTAGAACATGTATACCACTTTGGCACGTTCGGATTCATAAATAACAAAATTATTGAAAATTTTTCGTTTCGCATAGTCGGTTCGGCGCCCAGTTCGTGTGACGTCGGACGACCGACGTTAATATTTGTAATAAGACATATGTATTCTTCCTTATACTTACTCCACATGTACTCATAGTTCGTAAGACATATGTATTCCATATTCTATACTTATTCCACATGTAACCTTAGTTCGTAGGGCATGCATAACCTCGTAGCCTGTAAGATATATTATCGACGCGCTATACTCACACGCAGCGGTTAGATTAGGGAACATTATGTAACAACTTAGCATAGGCACTCACTCGGAACTTTCCCATCAAATCGCCAGTCTTATTCTCCGAATCCTAATCTGACAAACATCCTCTGTTTTAACTCCTTATCTTATAAACATCCTCTCGATATCGATCCTTTCTCCAAACTCTAATCTCATAAACTCTTGATAAATCTCTTGATAAATCCGATCATACTTCTTATCGACAGTCTAAACATCCTCCGAAGACAAGTTCCATAAACATCCTCCGGACAAGTTCGACCAAAACACTTCCCAGAAACAACAGTCACAACATCGTCCTACATCAGCCCAGAACCTTCTAGAACAAAGCTCCAATCGCCTTTGTCCCCCGTCAGTATAAATACCACCCCGGCACATCCGCCCGACAAAGTTCTTCTGCGCCACGGTGACCTCGGAGACAGGTAATCCTGCTCCAGGCCCGTCTACATCCTAACACATCATTATTCGGGAGATCGGAACCGACTCCCCTTTGCAACGACACATCAACCATATTTCCTTTCGGGAGATCGTAACCGACTCCCCTTGGCGACCGAGTGAGTAGAACAAACATTATAAAAGGAATATTATAAGAGCACAGTATTATACTACGAAATCATTGAAGAATATGTATTGAATTTTACCTACATCTGTCTCAACGTTAATACAACGATACCTGCGCGACGCGAACTAATTCTGACAATTAACCGAGTGTTTATGCTAACGCATAAGGAAAACCAATCATTTGCTACCCGGTGTAAGAATACTTCGATGTCTCCTCACGGCTGATCCACGGGACCCAGGGATTTGACGCGTGCTTACGAGCTGCGTTCGCCTAAAAGCTGAGAATATCATAGAAAGACCGGTCTAAGACGCAAGCAAAATTAAATATTATTTCGCCGAGCAACCCAGGCCGTAACATCTTCCGTTTTCGCAATAAGTTCTCTTTGGAACATTCGATTTCGCTCTAAGTCCCCTTCGGTACTTCCGAATCGATGAAATGGTCATCGACAACTATCATAAACGATAATTTTACTCGATAGAAAAACATTTTTTGAGTTTTTCACTACGATTTATCACGTGCGGTACATTCAGGTTGAAATTAATAAATGTTTATTGCTAATTCAAATATAAGCTCAAGTTCTGGCAGCGTATTGCTTTTGTGTTTCGTAGCGAAATTTAAATTTGCCTGCGGCGTATCGGTTTCTTTCTTTGATAGCAAATAACGATCGTTCTGACTCGAACGTTCTTGCATGAAAGCGAATGGTAGAGTTCTTTCCACTCTCTTTTTTTTCACCTTCTTCAATCTCATTTCGTACTATATATTATTATATACATATATGTATGTTTTTTCTTTTCTTTTTTTGGGGTTCTCGCCTAACCGACAAGACGAATCCCCAAGCATAGGGCTGAGTCTCAACAGATCGCAGCGTGGTAACTGCTCTACCGAGTACAACACCCCGCCAGGTACCTAAGTCATCTACAGACGATTCCGAGTCTCGACGTCGAACTTGGAGTACCCATGATCGATCGTTAGAGCGCCGTGGTCGTCGTGCGGTGAGATCCCGACGACGAATCCGATGACGCCCATACGGCAAACTGGGGCCCGTGCGATGAACGATCCGAGGACCGTCCACCTAGTAGTGTCACATTGTTTTGAGCATTTCGACCCACACGAGACTCCTACAAATATCGTTGCCAACTTTGTCTAGAAAGAATACGGCCTTAGAGGCGTTCAGGCATAATCCCACGGATGGTAGCTTCGCACCACCGGCCGCTCGACTGAGTGCGTGAGCCAAATGTCCGAACCTGCGGTTCCTCTCGTACTGAGCAGGATTACTATCGCAACGACACAGCCATCAGTAGGGTAAAACTAACCTGTCTCACGACGGTCTAAACCCAGCTCACGTTCCCTGTTGGCGGGTGAACAATCCGACGCTTGGCGAATTCTGCTTCGCAATGATAGGAAGAGCCGACATCGAAGGAACAAAAGGCGACGTCGCTATGAACGCTTGGCCGCCACAAGCCAGTTATTATTGTGGTAACTTTTCTGACACCTCTTGCTGAAAACTCTTCAAGCCAAAAGGATCGATAGGCCGTGCTTTCGTAGTCTCTATGCGTACTGAACATCGAGATCAAGCCAGCTTTTGCCCTTTTGCTCTACGCGAGGTTTCTGTCCTCGCTGAGCTGGCCTTAGGACATCTACGTTATTCTTTGACAGATGTACCGCCCCTGTCAAACTCCTCGCCTGGCAGTATCCTCGAATTGGATCACGCAGGAGTTATTATTGGTGATCGGCCCGTAGGCTTTCAACACCACTCTTATACGCTTGGTTCCAGAATACCGTGACAACCGGGTCGAAACCACGGTGCACGCGTTCCACCTTACCGAGTAAGTAAAGAAACTATGAAAGTAGTGGTATTTCACCGGCGACATGACATCTCCCACTTATGCTACACCTCTCATGTCTCCTTACAGTGCCAGACTAGAGTCAAGCTCAACAGGGTCTTCTTTCCCCGCTAATTTTTCCAAGCCTTGGCAGTGGTTTCGCTAGAAAGTAGATAGGGACATAGATTATCTGTGGTGTTTAACGTGCAGTTCCCGCCATCACAGCTCTACTACACGGCCCCCATGGGCGTGGAATTTGGATACGCCCAATTAGCGCGTCCCCGCCGAAGCAAGGACTACCAGAAACGGTACCGGGCTCTATGGGTCCCGGTAACCGACCTCTGGTAGGGCCGAGTGACTTTCCAACACTCTACCAGCTAAGACAGGCTGGTACCCGAATGTTGGGACGCAGCTCACCCGCCGAAGACCCGACTAGCAGGCCCTCTAGCCAGCATGCGGCTTCTAAACCACTGCCCCCGCAATGGTCCAACCCACGACCGAGCCAGGGTTGCCCCTCTATGCATCTCGGTCCCCGCGGTACCAGTCAAGATCACTGGAGGGATCTGCGCGACCAAGGCCGCTTCCATTTCGGGGGTTCCGCAACCCCCAGCAATGGTCGGCCGGCGATTCGGGTACGTGGAGACGCCAACCTCCAAAGGCCACGAGTAGGAATCGACCCTAACGTCTTTGACCTCCTCGCAGCCACCCTGCGTTCCTCATACACCCATACACACACACTACGCATTCACACACCTTCTTCTACTCACAAACACACTTCTTGCATTCTCACAAAAACATTCATACTTTTCCTTGCATTCCAACACACCACTCACATCCAAACTACCATCCTCTCTCCTTGTCACTCCACATTCACTCAGATCTCGGAGATCATCATACATTCTACATTCAGCCAACACGTGTCTCCAATCCTTACACACAGCACCACACATACATTGCTCAGTTTCACTTCTACCACATTTATACAAATATGCGTTCATACTTCCATCCCCGGCCAGCAAGAAACACGCAAACACACTCGGTTCAAAATTCACACAACTCTCAGCAAACCTTACACTCTTAATATACTCATACGTCACACGTCCTTTTTCACTCTGGTCCCATCTACGCTGCCAACAATCATACGCTCTTTCATCCACAGCACGTCCATTCAAATCACCCAAAGGTACAATTTCATTCTCACACAGACTCATACCATTTTTAATCCTTGCACGCATCCCTCTTCTCATGCATTCTAGGTCCCAAGGTAGGACGCCCATCAACACTTGCATATTCTCCGTCGAAACGGTTCTACATATATTCAAACACCCATGTGACACCACACGCTGACATCTATTCAGTAAATCTCTCGCATACCCAAATTTCATCACATCATACCACACACTCACACTATAAATAGCACACGCAACAAATAAACCCTTATACAGCACTCTCACAGATTGTCTTCTCATACCCCATTCTTTCTTCATCACTCTCCTCATAGCAACCACAACATTCGTCACTTTCTTTCTAACATAATCGAGGTGCACCTTAAAATTCATTCGCTCACTCACCCAGATTCCCAAATATTTCACTCTCTCTACATACTTTAAGGGCATTCCATTCATACGCACAATCGGTCTCCTACTCTCAGCCATACTACTTTTCAACAGCATTGTCACACTCTTACTCACAGATACACTATACTTCCGCACCCCATTTACACACAATTTCCATCCACTCAGTTCCGATTCGTTCAATTTCCCTTCGGCTCTGTCCTTCCACCATTAGATACAAGTCATCCGCAAAGGCCACACACTTACATCCACGCTCTCTCAAACGCCGCAGGAGCCCATCCATTCGTCCAATCCATAGAAAAGGACCGTAGACGGACCCCTGCGGACATCCAGGCACAACATTCCTCCACACAATTTCATTCACACCACAGATACACGCTGCCCGCCCCTGGAAGTAACTTCTCCACAGTGGCATCTCTGCGCATCCTGTCTCATTCAGCCAATCAATCACACTCTTCCACTCCAAATTGTCAAACGCTCCTTTAAAATCCACAAAAATTGCAAGCACATACTTCTTGTCACTCTCACACACATACTCTCTCACTTTTATCCATGCACTCTCCGTCGAACGTCCCCTGTGAAAGCCATGCTGCGCATCATTTGTACTATCATTCACTGTCCGTTCATGTCTCTTAGCCATCATTCGTTGCAAAGTTTTTCCAAACACCGACAGCAGGCTAATTGGTCTGTACGACGCAGGGTCCGTTCGCGGCCTATCAGGAGACTTCAGTAAAACAACCACGCTAGCTTTTTTCCACTCACTAGGGAAACATCCATTCTTCAAACATGCATTAAATAATTTCATCAGACATCCAGGAATCGCATACCATATCATTCGCAACATCTTCGCAGTTATTCCATCCAAGCCAGGTGCCTTGTCCAGCTTCGCTGCCATTACGGCCTCATTTACCTCATCCCAATCGAACTCTTCCACTTCATTTACATTCTCATCCACTGCACTTACTCCTTCCGAAACACTCGAGACTGGGAAGAAACACTCCAACAACACTTGCGCACATCTCTCCATGTGGAATAATTCACACCACCAACATTCAACGAACTCATTTTCTCCCTCGCATTCTTACCCCTGCACACCCTGTACGCGGGACCCCATGGATCCGGGTTCGACGACTCGCTGACGAATTTTCGCCAAGTCTCTTCTTTTACTCTCCATAACTCACACCTGTACTCTTTCATTAGACGTTTATACCTACTCAAGCACACATCGACATCCTCGCTTCTTCTTTTTCTCGCTCTCTGCCATAACTTCCTACTCTTTCGCACTTTTGCTTTCATTCTCTTCAATTCATCCGTCCACCACACTATCCTCCTGTCATTCACTTTCACTCTCCTTTTCATTCTATTGTCGTTCGAACCCTGGATCCATTCCATCAAGAGCTCTACCATTCTATCCACATTTGTTTCATTACATACATCCTGTCCATGCATCAACGCAAACTTCATTAAATCGTTCCTATATCCTTCCCAGTCCACATTCTTGCATATCCATCCCTTTCGCACATCCAAGACATCCTGTTCGCTCTCATCATACATTATCTTAATTAAGATCACATTATGGTCACTTATTCCCCAGTCATTCTTCACCTCCCATTCAAGGCGGCACCTGGCTAACGAGTCATTCACCAGAGTGACATCAATGTCACTTTGCCCTGTCACTCCCGAGAAAGTGTAATACTCACTCGGCTCATTCAGCACAATCATTCCATTCGCTAGCACCCATTCTTCCAATATCCTTCCACGCATCTCATTCTCTCTACTGCATCCCCCACCCTTACTATACCATAAGGGCGAGGTCGCATTCGCATCCATACCAATTAACACACGCTTACCCCTCACATACTCTCTCACACTCTCCATATATGCCAGGTAGGGCACAATGTCAGTGCCCCACCTGCAATACACAGACACAACATACAATTCACCAAAGTCTCCCTTAAGCCATACACACACCAAATTCATTCGTATATTCACGCACACACATAACTTCTACATTCACATCACGAACAACCACTGCCGCTTTGGCAGGATCATTCGCACACGCATATACCTGCCATCCACTCGGTAAGCCTCTCACACATCCATTCGATACATACACCTCTTGCAGCAAAGCCACACTCACATTCTTCTCATTCATAACATTACCTAAATCACACAACACACTATACGATTTCTGACAATTACACTGTAAAACTCTCAAGCACACATCAATCATCACATATTCTTGCCTTCTCTCTCTCTATCATTCGTACATACTCCGGACACTCACAGGACAGAACCGAATGATCGGACACTCTTCCTTTCATTTTGCAATTTCGACACATACACACATTCTTACACTTATCTTTCAAATGCCCACTTTCACCACACTTTTCACATAATCGTTCTTTCACAGTACACTCACGTATCATATGCCCAAAGGCAAAACATTTATAACATCTCATAACATTAATAAAATCTCTAACCTTACATGCCCTCCATCTCACATACACTCGTTCCTCATTCATAAAAGCATCTCTCATTCTTTTGGACACCTCGATTATTACATTTCCTACATCCGCACCTTTTTTATTCATCCTACTCACAATACGCACTCGATCCTTAAACTCCATTTCAGTTACTCCCGCAGGTTTCAGATTCTTTACATACAACTCATTCATCAACTCATCATTCGTCATCTCATTCATCACGTCAAACACAATCATTTTGGGTCCCACTCTCTTGGGCGTCTCAACCTTGAGACCTACTTCCTCAAACTTCTTGTGTTGTTTTAACATCCTCATTCCTCGCGCACTCGCAGCTTCAATCACAAGTCCACCGCTTCTAGTTTTCCTCACAGCTTTCACACGTACATTCAATCCACCACTCACACCACTCATCACTTTCTCTTTAACTTGTTCGCTAGTCATCTTCACACTCTCATCTTTAGCTTTCACTACAACAGCAAACGTCCTAGCTTTCGGTTTCTCATTCACACACACACCCTTCACACGTTCATCCACAACAACTCCGCTTCTACCAGTCACACTCGCATAGTTCGCTGATACGGGCACATTCACACGCTCATTCATAACCTTTCTACTTTCCTCTAATCTTCCAATCAGTCTCTCATTCCTTCCAACCATTCCAACCATACAACACTCATACTCACTCACGCAATTCAGGATGAACTCAGTCGCAACCTTGGAAACGCGGTTGGTTTCAGTTAATAGAATCTTCCTGAGCTTCTCGCTAATCTTCCTCATATCCCTCAATTCTTTTCCATCTCCTTCACATCCTTCCTCCATCTCCACTTCCTCTGCCACCTCTTCCTGCCTAACTCTCTTCCGCGGGCTAAGGCTTCTTGAGCCAAATTTTTTGCCCTTGGCTCCGGGCGCACGGCCACGCGTACTAGACGACGCACCGTCTCCTTTCCCTTCTTCCCCCCTTTCCAAATCCCCAAGTTTAACAAATTCCATGAGGTTCCCACGAAATGGGACGTACACAAGTCACTCCCCGGGTGACGCCCTACCCGGGGAGAAGGCTCATACACTCAGGAGGAGGCCAGGTGTCCTGAGGAGGTCGCTAATGGCTGGTGCTCCCACCAACCCACGCCCCAGTGCAAGACTGGGAGGTGCCCCATCGCCGCGCACCATAGCTTGGGGTTAGGGTGTTTTTTATGGAGGTTTACATCCTCGCGGCCCGGCCGGTTAAGGCAAGGCCCCCGTTCCTGCGAAACATGACCACAGGCTTACGGTATGACCACAGACCCCACTAGGGGGTCCGCCGTTCTCCCGTTAGCATAGAGGCCCTCACCCTTGGGTAGTACCGAAGTACTACCGAAGGGCATAGAGTGCCTCTATCCCAGCGGACACCACGAGGAGGTGGGAGATCCGACTTGTGCCACACTGGCACCATTCGCCCGCCTAGATATGGACAGATGGGAATCTCGTTAATCCATTCATGCGCGTGACTAATTAGATGACGAGGCATTTGGCTATTTTTTTTTTTTTTTTTTTTTTTTTTTTTAATCGGGGTGAATGCACAGAGTACATTGATGCACCCCAGACATTTTGCCTGGGAGCAGGCAACACTAAAGGGGGGGAATCGCGCAATGGACTAACGCCTAACCTATCCCCATTCTCGTAGCAGGACATACCACACGTGTTGTCATGCAGAAGGTGTTATAGCACGCTAACGTTCCTACCAAAGCTCTACTCGATAGTACCCTTATGTCCTTTTTCCTTAATATACCGATCTCTAGCAGGTCAGTAACTGAATGCGGGGACCATATGCCCCGCCATGTAATGGTACATGAAAGGGTACGGACGTTTGAGGCATTATATTTCGCCTTCACTAGACTAGCCAGGCTGCTGTTCTGGCCATAATAATTTACCTTGTGTTCATGAGCTCTTTTCAAGCATGACTGTTCGCTCACAATTTGTGTGTTCACAATGATGGCTAATGCACCAAGAGATCCGATTAGATCAGGTTTCCGTAGACCATCGACGGTGTTAAAGTGAGGTTCTACGTCTACATTAAAACCCATTGCGCGCATGTTACGCTCTAAATAACGCACGATAGCATTATGTCTTTTTATGCGAGCTGCGTGTGAGCGGTGACAATGCTGAACTACATGGTTCAGAGTCTCAGTCGCTAGACAGCCGGCCCAACATTGCCTATCGGCTCGTCGGCCTCTGGACAGGCGCGATCTCGTAGGTAGAGCGTTAATACGGGCACGGCAGCAATTAATAAAATTTTTACCGGATAGGAAGCGCGTACCATCACTAATCCAGTCATGCTGGCCCTTGGTTGCGATTGTTTTAAAGCTGCTCCATCCACAGATTTGTGTAACAACTGGGCCCAACGGTCATTGATTTTGGCTTTGGTATTGAGGGAAATACCATGATCGTCTAGCCTACGCTTCGCTCGCTGCATCTCCTCATGAAGGAAAGATCCGGAGGCACTAGAAGCCGCCTGTCTACTTAACGGCAAGCTTTTGAGGCGCGAAAGCCGATGTAGAGGTGCGGTCCATCTGAACGATGGGATACCAAGCCCACCATCCAACGAGGGAGCGTGAAAGTAGCCGTCGGGGGTGTCATGTGGTAGGCCTAACCACTGTCTAACAGCCGAGCGGACAACAGCGTCGATTTTACACAGCACACCCAGGCGAACATTGCCGAGAGATAAAACATGATAGAGACCCGGAAGCATAAACGTCTTTAAGGCAAAAAAAGCCTTTGCTGCGGTTTAAGTGGCGCCTTGGTTATGCGCTCCAAATCCTGGATTAGATCAGAAACCGGATTGATAAAAAGGCGGCCTTCAGGAGTAAAGGGCACACCAAGGTAGGTCCACTGATCTGATCCTTTCAGTGCTAAAAGTCTTTGACCTCTAATAGAAAACGTGGTCTAAGCGTCTATAACCGCTTTCTTCTCATGCGCTACGGGCCTAATGGTGATGGAAAAAGACTTACCTACATTAATAACCAATCCGGACTGAGCAAAGAAAGAATCAGCGATATCTAACAGGGTTTGGAGGCCTCTTTGTGTGGATGACATGAAAAGAAGGTAATCGGCAAAGGCGGCAGCATTCTCTCGGGTTCCATCAATATCCGCGCCTATATCTGCTGGTAGGAGTTTAAACAGCCGGTCTAGAA
Source organism: Megachile leachella (assembly GCA_963576845.1). Lineage (NCBI taxonomy): Eukaryota > Metazoa > Arthropoda > Insecta > Hymenoptera > Megachilidae > Megachile > Megachile leachella. The sequence continues at coordinate 2,486,848 of CAUYWW010000245.1, forward strand.
CTACATTAAATAGTATAGGTGACAAGGGGTCACCTTTTTTTTTTCTTTTTTTTTAACGAGGGGAAAATCTTCAAAAGATACCCCGCACCCCTTGGGGAGGGTGCGGGGATATGCGGGATTTTTGCCCGCTAAAAACCCCACGGCGACCTTCCCTATCTGGGGGCGCCCCGGGACCTTATTAGTATTACATCCGGTGCGCCCCCTCCTAGGCACGAGTGCCCCTCTCGGGGGGTGGTCAAGCGGACCACCCCCATCAACGCTCTCACTTTAATGGCCGGCTCCGGGAGGTCGCGCCGAGAGCTGGCCTCTCCGCGGGCCGCGTGCAGTGGCGCCTAGGGCCCCAACCCCAGGCGCCTGCGGCCCCGACGGGCCTGCTAACTGCAGGCCCGTCCTTACGCCCTCTCTATTGTGGGAGGGCGAGGCTGCGCTTAATGTGCAGCCATATACCTATACGTAAGGGGGCGTTCTAGCCACGGCGGCCACGGGGAGAAGCCCGTTTCGCCGTACGCCCCCTTCTTCTCCCGCGGGCGGGAGTGCGACCTCGACGCTCGCGCTCCCGCTCCGCCGCCTCCTGGTGACCGAATGGCGTCAGTTGACGCAAGTCGGATCTCCCACCTCCTCGTGGTGGTCGCTGGGATAGAGGCACTCTATGCCCTTCGGTAGTACTTCGGTGCTACCCAAGGGTGAGGGCCTCTATGCTAACGGGAGAACGGCGGACCCCCCTAGTGGGGTTTGTGCTCATACCGTAAGCCTGTGGTCATGTTTCGCAGGAACGGGGGCCTTGCCTTAACCGGCCGGGCCGCGAGGATGTAAACCTCTATAAAAAATACCCTAACCCCAAGCTATGGTGCGCGGCGATGGGGCACCTCCCAGTCTTGCACTGGGGGGTGGGTTGGTGGGAGCACCAGCCATTAGCGACCTCCTCAGGACACCTGGCGACCTCCTGAGTGTATGAGCCTTCTCCCCGGGAAGGGCGTCACCCGGGGAGTGACTATTGTTCGTCCCAACTCGTGGGAATCTCATGGATTATGTGAAACTTGGGGATTTGAAAGGGGGGGATGAAGGTAAAGGAGAAGGCGAGGCGTCTAGCACGCGAGGCCGTACGCCCGGAGCCAAGGGCAAGAAGTTTGGCTCAAGAAGTTTGAGTCCGCGTAAGCGGGTCAGACAGGAGGAGGTGGTGGAGGAAGTGGAGTTGGAGGAATGTGAGGGAGACGAGAAGGAGTTGCGGGCGATGCGGAAAGTGAGCGAGAAGTTGAGGAAATTTCTCCTGACTGAGACCAACCGTGTGTCCAAGGTGGCAACCGAATTTATATTGAATTGTGTGAGTGAGTATGAGGGATGTATGACTGTAATGGCTGGAAGGAATGAAAGGTTGATCGGAAGGTTAGAAGAGAGTAGGAAGATTATGAGTGAACGTGTGAATGTGCCTATGTCAGTAAGTTATGCAAGTGTGGCTGGAAAGAGTGGAATAGATGTGGATAATCGTTTGAAGAGTGTGAGTGTGAGTGAAAAGCCGAAAGCGAAAACGTTTGCAGTAGTAGTTAAAGCGAAAGATGAGAGTGTGAAAATGACGAGTGATCAGGTGAAAGAGAAGGTGATGACTGGTGTGAGTGGTAGCTTGAATGTGCGCGTGAGAGCAGTAAGAAAGACCAGAAGTGGAGGACTGGTAATCGAAGCTGCAAGTGCGAGGGAAATGGAAATGTTGAAGCAACACAGGAAGTTCGATGAAATAGGCCTCAGGGTAGAGACACCCAAAAGAGTGGGTCCGAAGATGATTGTGTTTGATGTTATGAATGATATGACGAATGATGAGTTAATGAATGAGTTGTACATTAAGAATTTAAAATCTGCTGGAGTGACTGAGATGGAATTTAAGGATCGTGTGCGTGTAGTGAGTAGAATGAATAAGAAAGGTGCGGATGTGGGAAATGTGATAATCGAGGTGTCCAAGAAAATGCGTGATATATTAATGAATGAGGAACGAGTGTATGTCAAATGGAGAGCATGCAAAGTAAGGGATTATTTGAATGTAATGAGGTGTTATAAGTGTTTTGCCTTCGGGCATATGATGAGAGAATGTAGTGTGAAAGAACGATTATGTGAAAAGTGTGGTGAGAGTGGGCACTTGAAAGACAAGTGCAAGAATGTGTGTGTGTGTAGGAATTGTAGGATGAAAGGAAGAGTGTGTGATCATTCGGTTCTGTCCGTGGAATGTCCGGAATATGTGCGAATGTTGGAGCGAGAAAGGTCTAGAATAAGTGATGACTGATGTATGTTTGAGGATTCTGCAGTGTAACTGTCAGAAGTCCTATAGTGTGTTGTGTGATATGGGAAATGTGATGAATGAGAAGAATGTGAGTGTCGCTTTGTTGCAAGAGCTGTATGTGACGCATGGATGTGTGAGAGGTTTACCGACTGGATGGCAGGTGTATGGATGTGCGGATGACCCCGCCAAGGCAGCGGTGGTTGTTCGTGATGTGAATGTGGAAGCTATGTGCGTGCGTGAATATACGAATGAATTTGGTGTGTGTGTATGGCTTAAAGGAGGCTTCGGTGAATTGTATGTAGTGTCCGTGTATTGCAGGTGGGGTTTCGATATTGAGCCCTACTTGGAGTACATGGAGAGTGTGAGAGAATATGTGGGTGGTAAGCGTGTGTTATTTGGTATGGATGCGAATGCGACCTCGCCCTTGTGGTACAGCAAGGGCGGGGGCCGCAGTAGAGAGAATGAGATGCGTGGAAGGATTCTAGAAGAATGGGTGTTAGCGAGTGGAATGATTGTGTTGAATGAGCCGAGTGAGTACTATACTTTCTCGGGCGTGAATGGGCAGAGTGACATTGATGTCACTCTGGTGAATGATTCGTTGGCCAGGTGCCGCATTGAATGGGAAGTGAAGAATGACTGGGGAATAAGTGACCACAATGTGGTAGTAATTGGGATAATGTGTGAAGAGAGAGAGCAGAGTGTCTTGGATGTGCGAAAGGGATGGATATGCAAGGATGTGGACTGGGAAGGATATAGAAATGATTTGATGGAGTTTGCGTTGATGCATGGACAGGATGTATGTAATGAAACAAATGTGGATAGAATGGTTGAGATTTTGATGGACTGGATCCAGGGTTCGAACGACAATAGAATGAGGAGGAGAGTGAGAATGAATAAGAGGAAGTTAGTATGGTGGACGGATGAATTGAAGAGAATGAAAGCTAAAGTACGAAAGAGTAGGAAGGTATGGCAGAGAGCGAGAAGAAGAAGAAGCGAGGATGTTGATGAGTGCTTGAGTAAGTATAAACGACTGATGAAAGTGTACAAGCGTGAATTGTGGAGAGTGAAAGAGGAGAGCTGGCGAAAATTCGTCAGCGAGTCGACGAACCCGGATCCATGGGGTCCTGTCTATAGAGTGTGTAGAGGTAAGAATGTGAGGGAGAGGATGAGTTCGTTAAATATCGGTGGGGTGAATTATTCCACATGGAAAGAATGTGCGCAAATGTTGTTGGAATGTTTCTTCCCAGCCTCGAGTGCTTCGGATCGAGAGAGTGGAGTGGATGAGAGTGTAAGTGAAATGGAAGAGTTTGATTGGGATGAGGTGAACGAGGCCGTAATGGCAGCAAAGTTGGGCAAGGCACCTGGCATGGATGGAATAACTGCGAAGATGTTGCGAATGATCTGGTATGCAATTCCTGGATGTTTGTTGGAATTGTTTAATGCATGTTTGAGGACTGGATGTTTTCCGAATGAATGGAAGAAAGCTTGTGTGGTTGTGTTACTGAAGTCTCCTGAAAAGCCGCGAACGGACCCTGCGTCATATAGACCAATTAGTTTGCTGTCAGTGTTTGGGAAAACTTTAGAACGAATGATGGTTAAAAGACATGAGCGGAGAGTGTGTGGTAGTATGGATGATGCACAGCATGGTTTTCGCAGGGGACGTTCGACTGAGAGTGCTTGGGTGAAAGTGAAAGAGTACGTGCGTGGAAGTGAAAAGAAGTATGTGCTTGGTATATTTGTGGACTTTAAAGGAGCGTTTGATAATCTGGAATGGAAGAGTGTGATTGATTGGCTGAATGAGACGGGTTGCGCGGAGATGCCACTGTGGAAGAGTTACTTCCAGGGGCGGAAAGCGTGTATCTGTGGTGTGAATGAAATTGTGTGGAGGGATGTTGTGCGTGGATGTCCGCAGGGGTCCGTCTCTGGTCCTTTCTTATGGAATGGACGAATGGATGGGCTCCTGCGGCGTTTGAGAGAGCATGGATGTAAGTGTGTGGCATTTGCGGATGATCTGTATTTGATGGTTGAGGGACAGAACCGAAGGGAAATTGAGCGAATCGGAACTGAGTGGATGACAATTGTGTGCGAATGGGGTGCGGAAGTGGGTGTTAGTGTATCTGTGGGTAAGACTGTGACAATGTTGATGAAAGGTAGCGTGGCTGAGAGTAGGCGACCGATTGTGCGTATGAATGGAATGCCCTTGCGGTATGTAGAGAAAGTGAAGTATTTGGGAATATGGGTGAGTGAGAGAATGAATTTTAAAGTGCACCTCGATTATCTTAGGAAGAAAGTTACAAATGTTGTGGGTGCTATGAGGAGGGTGATGAAGAGAGAATGGGGTATGAAAAGGAAATCTGTGCGAGTGTTGTAGAAAGGTTTGTTTGTTGCGTGTGTGATGTATGGAGCGAGTGTGTGGTATGATGTGATGCAGTATGGGTATGCGAGAGACTTATTGAATAGATGTCAGCGTGTGGTGTTGCATGCGTGTTTGAATGTCTGTAGAACCGTTTCAACAGACAGTATGCAAGTGTTGATGGGTGTCCTACCCTGGGACCTAGAATGCGTGAGAAGAGGGATGTGTGCAAGAATTAAAAATGGTGTGAGTCTGTGTGCGAATGAGATTGTAGCCTTGGGTGATTTGGATGGACGTGCTGTTGATGAATGCTTGGAAATTGTGGATGAAAAAGTGTATGATTGTTGGCAGCGTAGATGGGATCAGAGTGAAAAAGGACGTGTGACGTATGAATACATTAAGAGTGTAAGGTTTGCTGAGAGTTGTGTGAGTTTTGAACCAAGTGTGTTTGCGTGTTCCTTGCTGACTGGGCATGGTAGTATGAATGCGTATTTGTATAAACGTGGTCTAAGTGAAACTGAGCATTGTATGTGTGGTGCTGTGTGTGAAGACTGGAAACATGTGTTGACTGAATGTAGTATGTATGATGATCTCCGAGATCTGAATGCATGTGGTGTAATAAGGAGAGAGGATGGTAGTGTGGATGTGAGTGGTGTGCTAGAATGCAAGGAGAAGTATGAATGTTTTTGTGCGTATGCAAGAAGTGTGTTTGTGAGAAGAAGAAGATGTGTGAATGCGTAGTGTGTGTGTATGGGTGTATGAGGAACGCAGGGTGGCCGCGAGGAGGTCAAAGACCTTAGGGTCGATTCCTACTCGTGGCCTTTGGAGGTTGGCGTCTCCACGTACCCGATGCGCCGGCTGACCATTGCCGGGGGTTGCGGGATCCCCAAAATGGTAGCGACCTTGGTCGCGCAGATCCCACCAGTGATCTTGACTGGTACCGCGGGGACCGAGATGCCTACAGGGGCAACCCTGGCTCGGTCGTGGGTTGGACCATCGCGGGGGCAGTGGTTTAGAAGCCGTATGCTGGCTAGAGGGCCTGCTAGTCGGGCCTTCGGCGGGTGAGCTGCGTCCCAACAGCTCGGGTACCAGCCTGTCTTAGCTGGTAGAGTGTTGGAAAGTCACTCGGCCCCACCAGAGGTCGGTTGCCAGGACCCGTAGAGCCTGGTGCCGTTTCTGGTAGTCCTTGCCTCGGCGGGGACGCGCTAATTGGGCGTATCCCAATTCCGCGCCCATGGGGGCCGTGTAGTAGAGCTGTGATGGCGGGAACTACACGTTAAACCAAGACAGAGATCCGCCGCCTCCTTTTGCGACATAACAGTGTTGCAAAAGGAGGCGGAAGCTAACCATGATCTCTCGCTGGCAAGGATTTCGCGAACAACCGTTGCCAGCGAGAGGTCCCATCCAACGTGGCACCGCAGTGCCACGCGAGGCCCCGCGAACGCGGGGCATTGTCATGCCCAGCACCACAGTGGTGACAGCATGCTGTCTCCTCTTTGCCAATCCGCCACAGGTACCCACCGAAACATCCATGTCCGGTGAGCACCTGGGTCATCCGGTAGGTGATCCTTCCGAAGCCACGGTCCTGCCATTCACTCAAAACCGGCAGGATCGCCCCGACGGCGCGCTGTTCGGCGCAGCGACGTAATAAGTCGCCGCGCCAATTCGTCAGCGCGAACTGCCGGGCCTGGCGTTGAAGCGCCTCCACTTCCGACTCCAGCCGGGGCTCCCCTTCCTGACGGAGATCACGGAGACGCCAGTAAATTCTGGCGTCTCCCTTCGCCATGTAATGGAAGGGGAGGAACCCAGCTAGAGCCATCGCCGCCCCATACGGTACCGTGCGTTACCCCCTTATCGCCCTGATGGCCAGACTGCGCTGAACCCCGCCCAGCAGTTTAATGCTGGCGGGGCTGGCCATCAGGTCGCCGGCCCAAATCGGCGACCCGTAGAGGGCCATGGACCGCACGATACCCGCAAAGAGGCGACGTACCCTTTCGTCAGGGCCCCTCAAATTCGGAAGGAGGCGGCCTAATGCCGCCGCCATCCTTTCTAAGCGGGGGACCAAGAGCTGGAAGTGGCGCTCAAATCGCCAGTGGCTGTCCAGGTGGAGGCCGAGGTACCTCATCTCGCCTCCCACCTGGACATACTCTTCACCTACTCCGATGAACGACTGGGGTGGAGCCGACCGCCCTGGCGGGCAAAACCAAATGACTTCGGTCTTGCCCGCCGAGACTTCTAACCCCAGTCGCCGGATAGCAGAGGAGACTGCTGTCACCGCTAGCTCCGCATGGCGGATGGCCTTGATCCAAGACCTCCCGGCGGCGAGCACGAACGTGTCATCAGCGTAACACGTGACTCGCGCACCGGGACGGAGGGGAACCCGCGACGCGCGGTCGTACCCCAGGTTCCACAGGAGCGGTCCTAAGACTGCTCCCTGGGGTACGCCGCGGTTCACCGATGGACGGTGCATCTAACCGTCCCGGCCAGGGAATTCGATCCACCTGTCCTGCAGGTAGTCACCGATTACTGCCCTTAGATAGGGAGGCACCTCATGATAAATAAGGGCCTCCCTAATCCTCCCCCAGGGCAGGGTGTTAAAGGCATTCTTAATGTCAATGTTGACACCCAGTGCTACCTCACCCTGGGAGGTAGCCGACTCCGCGAGGGAACGAACTCGGTACAACGCATCGATTGTGCTTCGTCCCCCGCGGAAGCCAAATTGGCAGTCGGCTAGATCGGGACCACCGCAGGACAAGTGCGTGGTGAGGCGGGCAGCCAAAATTCTTTCGAAAAGCTTGCCCACCTTATCCAGCAGCACTATTGGCCGGAACGAGGAGGGAGAGTCAGCGGGCTTCCCCTCTTTCTGGATCAAGACCATCCTACCAACCTTCCATGAGGAAGGGAATCTCCCCAGCCGCAGACAGCTGTTGAACAGCTGCCGCAGCCGGGGGCCGAGGACGCCTAAGGCCTTCGCTCAGACGCGGCCAGGGATGCCGTCGGGGCCCGGAGCAGTATTCCGGGCCGCCATGCGAGCAATCCCTGCCGCGAGTTCTCCTCTGTGACCCCCATGTCGTCAGACCATGGATACGGGTCCGACGTGGCCGAAGGTGGCGGCTCATTGTCATTAGGAAATAGAGCATCCACCACCTCGGCCAAAAACTGGGGGTCCATCGTCTCTGTCAGCGGGGGCGCCCATGGTCTTAGCTTACCCATGACCATCTTATATGGGCGCCCCCACGGATATTTCCTCAGAGAGAGGAGGAATTCATCATAGGCCTGGGCTTTGGCCTCTCTGATGGCCCTCTGCAGGGACGTCGCAAGAGTGCGATACGTCCTATACAGAACTTCTTCCCTCGTCGCATCGCGGTGCCGTCTCCGACGGGCACGCTGGAACTGGCGACGGGCGTGAAAGCACTCTCTGCGCATTTGCGCAATTTCGCCCGTGCACCAGTATGCAGCCCGTCGGCGGAAGCCGCCAGCCGGGAGCATAGACGCGTCGCAGATATGCGACAACGCATCCCGGAACCAGTCGGCCTCCGCATTTACATCCGCGACCGGCCCAGCTGGAATTTTCGGCCAGGCCGCGACGAAGGAGGCGGCCATCAGGGCGTCCTCGTCAAGGTGACTCAGCGCCCATCTCCGTGGAGGTGGTGCGGGATTTGGGCGGCGACGGGTGACGGAGTAATCCATACGGATATAGAGGTGGTCACTGAGAGTTTCCACCTCCTCCGCCACCCTCCAACCGGACACGCGGTGCGCAGCAGATGGTGTTGCCCACGAAAGGTCAACAATGGACTCCCCCTGCGGACGCACACACGTGCTCACGGAGCCCCGGTTCAACAACCGGAGCCCCTTAGCCGCCGCCCAATCGAGCACCGCCGCGCCCCTCGCGTTGGTGCTGGGGGACCCCCAAGCCTGAGCCTTGGAGTTAAAGTCCCCCAGCATCAGGAGTGGACGGGGATGACAGGGTGCAATGCACGAAGATACCGCGTCCAAAAACTCCTCAAACGTCGCGAGGGTCCAGCTAGGCGGTGCATAAATGCCCACCACCGCGGTACGCCCCCCCCCCCCCCCCAATCCACCGCTACGAATCCTCGGCCGCGATAAATTAACTCGCAGGCCGAGGATCCGGGCAGGGAACTCCACACGATGGCCACGGAGCCCGCTTCGTCCCCAAACCAATGCGGATGTTTGGGGACTTTATAGGGCTCTGCGGCCACGGCCAACCCTACCTGCCACTCGGCCAGGGTATAAAGAAACAAGTCTTGAGCCCAGGCCGAATGGTTCAGGTTGGCCTGGAGTAAAGTGCCCTTGGGGGCCATTACTCCACAATCTCCATTGCCCCCGCCGGGGCTTCACTCCGCTTACCACCGGGCCAAGCTTCTCCGTGGCCGCCAAGGGGGCAGAGGCCTTCCCTTTAGCCGCCTCTGCTGCTACGACCGCCCGCTCCTTGCGGAGCTGCTTGCCTCGCCGCCGGGAAGACTGGGCGCACGACTTGGCGCCCAGCCTGTGCCCAGCCGGCCTCCCCAAGTCGGTGCACAAAGGGCACCGGGCGGCCGCTGAGCACTGTCCCGCGACGTGGCCAGGCTCACCGCACTTATAGCATCTGCTAGAGCGGTCTACAGGTGCATTGCACCGCTGCCTCACGTGCCCCGCTTCGAGGCAGCGGTAGCACTGGAGTGGGCGCATGGGCAGCGCCTCTACCCTGGCAGAAAGCCAGCCGACCCTTAATCTCTTAACGGCCACAATCTTGTTGAGGGCCGCTAGCAGACAGCGGACCCAAACCGTTCCAAGACCCGCGGGGGATGTCCGCACCTCTCCGGTGTGGACATCACCCCCATTACAACCCGAGACTGCAACAACAACTTCACGAACTTCACAAGCGGTCACGGAAGGGTCGAGGCCAACGATGCGGCATTCGCCGCACTTTACTGGCCTCGACACCTTCACCGCATCGGCATCGAAAATAGCCCTGAGGCGGCCAGCCAAAGCATCAGCTTTGGCCGCACCGCCCTCCCCAGGGACCTCCAGAACCATGGCGCCAGTAACCGCTCGCCGATAGCGCACCTCAGCAATGCCAACCTCGGCAAGCGGTACTTTCACCCTGGCCTCCCTCATGACTTCCGCGTATGACCTAGAACCGCCCGGTGCCACCGTAATGGTCACCGCGGCGGTCCTTGGAGGCTTAGGCGGGCGCTGTGCTCCAGGTTGCTTAGCAAGAGGTGGTATGGGCCGGCTAGCGGCAGGCTTTTGCTGCATCGCTTTAGTGGCCCGCTGCGTCACTTTTTTCGCCTTCCTGCCAACCACTTTTGACCACTCCACAGTGGTCATGGCAGGTGCAGGTGGCGGAGGAGGAGGTGCTGGACCAGGAGGGACGGGAACATTTCTCCTACCGGCCACAGGCTGTGTTCGAACACCAACCCCACTTTGCCTCGCCGCAGTGGGAGTCCTCCCTCCCTTACTCTTCTTCGGCCTCGCCTCGGACGGCGGGGCAGTCACTGGGCGCTGCGGGCCCGCCTGGCTGTCAGCGCTGACAGGAGTCCTGACGGTAGGAAGTATCTCCTTCCGAAGGGCCGCAATTTTCCCCTCTATCAGCCGCTCCACCGCACCGATGAAGCGGTTTAAATCGCTCCCATGCGCCGGTGGAGGAGCCGGAGGAGCAGCGAGGGGAAGGGGGGACGCAGACACGGCGACGGCGAGGGGACAGCGGAGGCCCGAGGTGAGGGGACACCAGCTGAAGGCGGGCACGGCGAGGGGACGCGTGAGCTCCGTGCACTGGAGGGAGACCGCTCCCCTCTGGCCCGTATAGGGGTCCCTGACGAGGGAACGACCTCCACCACCATAGAGCCCGAGGAAGGACACCGGGCAATATCCTCCACAGCGGCTAAACACGTCACCTCGGCGTGCCACACTAGACTTGGAACGGGTATCGATGCCAAGTCGGGACTTCAACCCGTCCATTTCCCGCCGCAGGGCCTCCACCTCCCTTCTCATGGAGTGCAGCTCCAGGCCCCTTGCGCGCAACTTTTGCTGGAGAACTATATTCTCGTGCTCCAGCTGCGGTGCGTCCACAGATGTACGGGACTGCCTATAGGCGTGCACCGCAGCCGCCTGAAGGTACCGCGTGGACTCTCTGATAGCCCGAACGAAGGTACCCTTCAGGTTCTTCGAATTGGAGGCCACCTTCTCCAGCATCTTTCCATGCTCCATCGCCTCCGCCACGATCTCTGCGTGCGATTGCCCATCCATTCGTTTGACGAGGTCGTCAACCTCGTCAAGAGGGAGGTTGCCCCGGCAGGGCGGACGCGGATCTAGGTCCGGATCAAAAACGGCCCTCTCCGCAACAGATTCCGCTTCCCTGCGGTGTGTTTCGAGTAGTTGCCGCTTGACCTCTGCGCGCGCACGATACTCGCCCACCGTCTGCGGCTTGGTTCGCTTTCGCGAGGTCATACGGCCCAACGACGCAACGGAGGAGATGGAGATATCTGTCTCCTCGCCACTGTCCGCGCGCTCCGATTCGGCGGTTGGCGATCGGTCCCGTCTCAGTAAGCGGGATCTACAGCAGATCCTCGACAGTCGCACTGTCGGGGTCTCCAAAACTCCGCGCCGCTCAGCTGCCGGCAGCCCCCCGGATGTCGAGGGGCCAGGGTCACTTGGGCGGGCAAGGGCAGCCCTTGCAGATGATGGTGCAGGTGACATAGCTGTCCTCTCCTGGCTAATAGTCTAGCCATGCCTCTGGTGAGGACAGCAGCCTCAGAGGCCGTGGACTCCACGGACCCCCTTCGGCTGCTGGCCTCCGCGATGTAAGGGGTCGCCGAAGCAGTGCTAACACTGTCCCGACTTCCCCTTATCTTCTCCACATCAACACGAAGCGACGACCCCTGGGGGTGCGCCGCGACCTCCTCCTTCTCACTCAAAGTTTTGTTTGTAGTAAATGAATCCATAGAATTCCCACGAGTGTGGTCGGAAAGGAGGTCCACCCGGGCAGAGCCGCCATGCCCAGGTAAGCCTAGATACTCGGGGGGGTCGGCAGGTACCCCCGAGGGAACCGTTAGAGACTGCCTCTGCTTTACGTCTGGGCAGCCACGCAGTCTTCGGCACGGTTGCCTATACATCTTGACTTCAGACGTCCTCACGCTCCCGCCGCCACCGTTTTCAGTCCTCAGTGCGAGCCTTACCGGCATGGGAGGCCCTGCCAGGGTCCGAAGACCCCGCCGGCATCGCCTCGACACTTCATCGGACCTACTTGGAAAACGACGGGAGCACCCCCTTTAGTGGACTCATACCACAGGCAGGGGATACCGTGGCCGTATTCCGCCCCGCGGCCACACAGCGGATTTTTTATAGAGGTTTACTCCTCGCGAGCCAGCCGGTTAAGGCAAGCTCCCCGTTCCTGCGAAACATGACCATAGGCTTACGGTATGAGCATGAGCCCCACAAATTGGGGGACCCGCCGTTCTCCCGCTAGCATGGAGGCCCTCACCCTTGGGTAGCACCGAAGTGCTACCGAAGAGCATAGAGTGCCTCCACCCCAGTGGACACCACGAGGAGGTGGGAGATCCGACTTGTGGCACATTGCCACCATTCGTCCACCACAAGGGGTCACCTTGTTTAACCCCACTAGCCGGTATAAAGGGCACTGAAATCCAATCAGGACCTGAAAAACGAGTGGAGCCTTCATTATATATGTACCTAACATACTCCACTAAAGAAGATGGAACGCCAGCAGAAATAAGTGGGTCAAAAATGGCTCGGTGGGAAACGGAATCGAATGCCTTCGCAATATCGACGGACACGAGGAATAAATTCTTAAACTTACGATGATGGTAACGTAGAGTTAGGTCCAGAAGGAAAATATTCTCGGAACACCCATCCGAGGGGCGAAAGCCACGTCTCCACGACGTCGCCCGGTGGAGTCCCAGGTTAAAGTGGAACCGGAAATAGTCATATTTTTATGAAATGCATACAGGTATGGTGGTGCCTTTGTGTGTTGTTCGTACGGTAGAGTATTTTATGGGCGGTTTCGGTGACGGTCCGTTGAAATGGTGTGGTGCAGAATTTGAGAAAATGGTGTGTGAGGATGCGATGTCCTACGTGTGAATCTATTCGTGAGATAGTAGCTGGTTATACACTATGTTTTTGGTGTGCGATGGGTCCGGGTGAGTCGGGTATGCTGCGTGGCCGATGAGGATACGGAGTTGAGAGCGGGAGGTAACACGACTCATAGCAACGTACAGCTGACCGTGATCGAAAACACTATCTTTCAGGTATATACCGACGCGCTGAAGAGTTTGGCCTTGCGATTTATTGATGGTCATGGCGAAAGCGACCTTAACGGGGAATTGTTCGCGGCTGAACGCGACGCCCAATGTGGTGTCGCTTGGTGTTAATTTGACGCGAGGAATGATAGCATCTTGGCCAATGTGAGTGCCTGTAATTATTTTGGCGCGGAATATGCGATTGCCGAGAGAAGTAACGCGTAGGCGAGTTCCGTTCACTAAACCGTCGACCGGAGACATATTGCGAATGAGAATGACAATAGCGCCGACGCGGAGGCGAAGTTTATGTGGAGGCAGGCCAGCCACTTCGACGTGATTGAGCAGTTCGATGGGGTAATCTACAATCGCTTCGGCTGATGGATCGATTAATTTATCTTCAGAAAAATAAATTCGCTGGTCTCCTTCCAGAGAATCTAATATAAGATTATTAACGTAATCGCAGTGGTCGTTGCGTGGGCAGAGTAAAGCATGGTCCGGGTTTGGCTGAGCAAGGTCATTGTCATATACCCAGTGAATGAGATCCTGCGGGGAACAGTGGAATAGTAAATCGGCCGGAATACTCGTGATGTCTGTGTCGGGGACGTTTGCTGATCCATTGCCGATAGTCAGCAGGTAATCGGCGAAATCTTGTTGGCCGGGTCCAATTCGCATGTTCTGTGTAAGGTGGATAATTTTAAATTGCGGCCATAGAGGACTACTACGTATGGATTCGGCGATGTTCGAGCCAGCAGGAGCATTAGGAACTATTGGGGCGCATTGTCTGAAATCACCGCCCAGCAAAATGATTTTGCCACCGAAGGGCCTCTCGGAGTTTCCTGTTAAATCTTTGAGTATGCGATCCATCGCTGCGAGAGCCCATCGTTCGCACATGGACGCCTCGTCCATAATAATTAAATTCGCATCGATCAACCGTTGGCCTGCAACACTGGCACGGGATATACCGCAGTTGGAATGTTCCATGAGAGGAATTGGAAATTTAAAAAAATAATGGGACGTACGGCCGCCAGGCAACAAAAGCGCCGCGATCCCAGTCCACGCCGAAGGGATGACGACGTGCCCGTTATTCCTAAAATATTGAATAAGGGCCTTGTATAGGAAAGTTTTACCCGTGCCACCCGGGCCATCGAGGAAAAAACAGGTAGGGCCAGTATATGTAGGATGGAGCGTTTGTATAATGGAATTGTAGGCAATTAGCTGCCCCGGGTTCATGCGACCAACGTATTCCTCATTAGGAACTACGTACTCGTCGAAAGCAGCTAATTGGCGGAAAACGGAGGGCGGTGGTTCCGGAAAGTTTAAATCTGTCCAATCGACCATGTTGGCTTCGGCGATAATCCGTATGTCACGCAGACCGTGCGCGTAGCGAAGGTCATCGTCGCTGCCATACACGCGCATCAGGTCGTGCGTGAGATGTTCTTTATACTGCTCCCACATTGGGGCGGCATTCGGTGGACGGGTAAGGGCGAGCAGTTGGCCGAATAATACACGAAAAGCACGGGGGTGTTGGCATTGCGCCGCTTCTTCTAATGTCTCCTGGAAGGCAGTTCCACTGGTAATTAAGCCGCGGGCGTGGCAGGCTTCTTGGGCGGAGGTATACACTGTGCCCTCGTAGGTAAATAGGTCGTCCCAACTACACGGACCCTTCACGTGGTGCAGTAATAAGCGTGTTGCGACCAATTCGGAGTTACTGGGTGGCACCTGAAATATGCGGCCAATCCGCTGTGTTCGCCGTACACAGGCGGTCCAGGTTTTTCTGGTATTATTCCATATAAAATTCTGCGGGATATCCCGGTATAGATATTCGCGAGCAGCGGGATTCGTTGCATTCAATTTAAAAAATGCGGTGAGCTGACTGTCACGGTTGCCTGCCGTATTTGCCGCGCGACCTGCCTCACCGTCCGGAAAATATACCGCACGATCGTTTCTAGTATGGATCGTGAGCCGCTCTACGGTGTGCGAGAGTCCATACATATTGTATGCCATGAGGTGCCAGTGAGCCTCAGATGATCCTACATACCGCAACGTCCGATACCTCCTAATCTCGTTGCCAGGTTCGGAATTAACAATTTCGGCAATATGTGCCACGTCATGACCCTTGTTAATGTAATTAAAAATGTATTTAATGACACGAACGCCCGAAAGATGTTCCACATTCACGTGGCAGCCAAACATCTTAGCCAAGTAGGGATTATATGGGACGACATGACGGTTATCTAAGCGTACAGGTACCTGACCGCGTGTTCTCATAACATGACGACCGTTATCTCGCCGACGATAGAGCGGATACCCGTTTAGTTGTACTTGCGTGTACTCTTGAAAAGCTTTTGGGAACTTTTTCTTGCATGTTAAGCCACCATCGGGCGAACAAATTTCCGTGCAAAAATGCAGGTAGTTTTTGCACACGATCTCATATAATTCCGGGTCCTCATCTGGGTCCGGTATTTCGGCCGATATAACCCAATCAATGTATTCCGGATCTCTGCAATTATGCGGTGGTTCGACGGCAATGATCCAATGGGAATGGGGTATTTGGCGCTTCTGCATTTCGACAGAATACCCATAATAACGGCAAGGACCAAAGAACGCCTCTTTTGTTACCAAATCTTTGAAACGCTGCTGCTTACAGTGGAACACGCGATTGGCTATATCGGGCCTTAAGTCCCGTTTATTGCCTGGATTGAGGCTATTTTCAATTTCAGGCCATGCAGGGTTTGCAGTCAACGTAACAAAAAATGTAGCGGCACCAAGCTGCATAGACATGGCCAACATATCATGCATGGTATTTAAGGCATGACGGGGTCCCCCGATGAAAGTAGATGGAAGCAAGACCGGGACACTTGTCTGTGGATTAGTGTGGTTGTGTTCAGAATTGTGATTATTAAAATCTCCGATGTTTTGCAACGAATCCCGGCGGAGGGCAGTCTGGTTCTGCTGCAACCACTGAAGCTTGTCTTCCTGAACACGCAGTGCCTTGTCGACTAACCATTGTTGAAACAACCTGCCGGTGTCGTGCAAATATTCTAGATCGTCGCGAATAGCCATCTGATAAGCGGCGTGCTCTCGAATGGTCACATATCTCCGGGCGTTGGTTGTAATTGCGTGAGGAATACCCGTGTGCCATCCGATGACGGAGTACGGATCCAGAAGAGGGTAGAGCATCGCATCGAGAAGCGGATTAACGATTTTCACAATTTGTAACGGGTCGGTGTTAGGAGCGGCACGGTGTTGAATTAGGAATTGGTGTTGTTGACGCGGAAGACCATCCTGGTCATTGTACAACACCGCTACATCCTCGCGTGTAGTCGGAAGATTTGTCCGCCCAACGTGTATACCGGCGCCAGCAGGTCCAGGCAACAACTGTATATGTACAGTAGGACGTGGTTGGTTTCGGCGAATCATTTCTTGTTCCTTCTCGTACGCATGAAGGTACTGTTGTGCGAGGGCCGAGTTCTCCTGCATAATAACAGTTATATCATGTAGTATGCGTGGATTCAATTTAGTAGCTTCGTACCGGAGTTTCGTGGCTGTTTCTATGTTGCAAAAATACGCCGAGCCGTACGGCATATTTGCGTTTGTACGGGAACTGTCTTCTTGATGTAAGGGACCAATCCGGTGGAACAATTCTCCTCTACCAATGAGATAATATGCGCCAGGCGGTGGGTTGTCAATTTGAAGACCCAGAGAGCAAAAACTGAAGGCGGAATTGTGGTATCGGCTGTTCTCCTGAAAATATGGGAAGTCCATGTGGTCCGGATTGGTGAATACCGCACGCAAGTACGGGTGGATTGGCCGGAGGTTAAACGACACTTTTCCATTTGAGCAACACGTGGAGAAGTGTCCAGATTGTGTGCGCTCTGATTCGAAGTGTTTAGCAGTCCACTTAACGCAGATAGCATTCATCGGACCCAGATTGTAGTAAGAGGCCTCCGTCGAAGGCTTTGTGGCCGTAGCTGCTATTGTTCGGCGAGCTGCCTCTTGCCGCTCTTGCAAGCGATACTTTTTTTCCCTTTGTAAACGACGGCGACGTTCGTCAGTCCCGGCACGTGTACGTGTACCGTCTTCGTCTTCCTCTGTAGGTACCAACCACTGCGGACCAAAGCACCGGCGTCCGGTGAACGGAAGAAGCTCACCCTCCGGCCCTATATTGACGTGCGTGGCTGGGCGGCCGACGATACGTCGATTAGGTGCGGTACTGGTAGATGGCAAGGCGTCCGACGCGGTTGAATCAGGTACGTGAGTGGTACATGTGGATCCCGACGTTGACAAATTTGCCACTGAGCGCCTTTGGGAGTGGGAGTATGTATTACGACGGCGTTCGTTCCTGGCAGTAATCGTACCCCGTCGTCGTGTTCTGATTGGACGACCTGGGCGAGCGGCATTTTGCGTTGAATCGTCCATAATTTGCACCTATACAATTTTGTAGTAGATATTAAAAGAAATACAATTATTACAAAATGTGTGTACTTTTAATTGATGAGATATACTTACGTTGAAAACGATGGAGGGTTGGCTGACCTGAAGGATATGTCTGTACCCGTGAATCGCTCACGGTCCTGCAAAAATGTGTATTAGTTAGTAAAAGAAACACAATTGTTACAAAACGTATATAGCTGTAAGTGATAAGATATACTTACGTTGAAAAGGAAAGAGTGCTGTATGACTTGAAGAAAACGTCGGTGGTCGTGAATTCCTGACTGTCCTGTTGAAATTTGTATTAGTTAGTAAAGGAAACAGAATTCTTATGAAATGTATATGTTGCGGTGAAAGACTGAAATTGGCGAATGTCGACGTTCACCGGTGAATGTCGACATAGACCAAATACGTCGGTGAAAGACCGAATATTTTACTACATTCTTGTACATTCGGACCTTCACCGGTGTATGTCGACAATCACAGATATGCTCTGGCGAAGGTCCGAACGAGAGGAGTCGACAAAGAAACGACTGGCTCTCTCCCGCCAAATCCTTTGGTCTGCTGGAACTCAGTTAGATTTTAGTTTAATGCAAGCTTTGATGATGCGAGTAACGTTTTCTTAATTTTTTTTCCGATACCATAACTAATACTGAATGGAAACTGCAATAAAGCGTGATCTTTTTCTTGAAAAATTAAATGCATTAATTGCAGGTAAGCGAGAAGACAATTTGTTGAGTTTTCATAATTGAGTGGCAAAAATAAATCTGAATCGATAACTTATAAAACGTCGGTAATTAGATGTCGATAAATATGAACATTAAATTATCGACTATTAACTCGATGCCACTCGATTCAATTTTAGATTCTCAAATATTAAAATAAAATAATTGTAATATTGCTTTATGTGTTTGTTTTTTTGATTAAATTTCTATATTACATTCTGTTATCGTGTGTCGTGTTAATCTGATATTTCTTCCCATCTTTTATAATTACAAATATAAAGAGTTTAAAAGTTATAAGCGTTTATTTTAATTGTTTAATATTTAGTATATTCCATTACAATTGTTTTTATTTTTCTCAAAGAAAGTACTCTAAAATACTTTCTGAAGTGGTTAGGTTAAATCTACAACATGTTCAACATTCACCATTAACGCATGGTGAATGTCGACATTCACCGGTGTAAGTCCGAAATAAGGGTATTGAGCAAATATTTCGGACATACGCCAAGCGACTATGTGAATGTCGACATTCACCGGTGAATGTCGACATTTACCAGATTTCGGTGTTTCACCGCAACATATATATTTGGAAGTGATGAAATATACTTACGCTGAAAGGGAAAGAGAAAAATTGCTAAAAAATAAAATTCGTTAGTGAAAAATGTACAATTTTGAGAAAATGTATGTAGTTTGAAGTGATGTACTATACTTATAACGTCCGCGAAGTGGAAAGATGTACGATCCCAGTAGAACCTTTCTGCCGGTAATTGGACTGTTAAAAGTATATGTAAAATGTTAAAAATATTATTTATAAAAAATAAAAATGGTTTGGAGTGATATGTGTACTTACAACGTAAAGCGGAAACGTGAAACACAAAGTGTATTTGTCCTGAAAAGGACAGTTAGAGAGAAATGTGAAAGAGATGTAGCGTAGGTACTGCGAGCAGGAGACGTAGGTGTTGCCTGGCTGAGCGCAGAACTGGAAATGAATCGAATACGATGCGCGTGATCGCCTATGTAGGGTTCAGTTGTTCGGTTAGATGGCGCATGGAACTATATTGTATCGTTAATATTGAAAGTGTAAGGTATTTCCACTTGCCGTAAATATTATATTGTTGTTTTCTTATTTTACATTACTGTAATATATATATATATATATATATATATATATATATATATATATATAGGGTGTTTTAAAAATATAAATTTTTTAAAATGTTAGTATAATTATGCAATTTGTTGGTTTTTTCCACTTGGCGTAAATAATTGTTATTATTTTTTATTAATGTAGTATAATATATATAAGGTTTTCAAAAATATAAATTTTTTAAAATGTTAGTATAATTATGCAATTTGTTGTTTTTTTCCACTTGACGTAAATAATTGTTATTATTTTTTATTAATGTAGTATAATATATATAAGGTGTTTCAAAAATATAAATTTTTTAAAATGTTAGTATAATTATGCAATTTGTTGTTTTTTTCCACTTGACGTAAATAGTTGTTATTATTTTCTATTATTTGACTATAGGATGTTTCAAAAATATATATTTTTTTTAATATTTCGTAAATTATGCATTTTGTTAATACATTCATGTTGCCGTAAGTACTTTTTGTAATATTTCACTATTTTGATGTAGTGCATATAGGGTGTTTCAAAAATATAGATTTTTGTGAATATCTCGTAAGGTATACATTTTTTGGAAAAATGTTTGGGACAAAAGTTGTAAGGTTTTAGGTGGGGCACACCACGTAAATATGGGGATATGTGTACATGTTGAAAAAAAAGAAATGGAGCTTGAAATACCGTGAAATATTGATCCTGCAGCAAAGCCGAATATATGGGCTGGTGGAGTCTTTGAAACCCTTCAACTTTTGTCTGAAACATTTTTCTCTAAAGTCAATAGTTTCGGAGATATTCGCAAGGACCACTATTTTTGAGTCACCCTGTATAAAACGAACTGAGTGCAGATTCGTATTCTGTATAGGCAGCACTTCAATTTTTGTCATATAAGCTTTTCTGTGAGACCTATAGTTTCGGAGATATGGTGACGAAAAATTTTTTTGAATCACCCTGTATACCCTTCCGAGGGCAGAAAATGGGTGTACGTTTAAAGGCCTTCAACTTTTGTTAAGAATATTTTTCCGTAAAGTCAATAGTTTCAGAGATATCGCGATGTAGCACGTTTTTGAATCACCCTGTAGGAGCGAAATCGATGCCAAAAGACAGGGCAGAGGGAGCCCTACAACTTTCGTTCGAAACATTTTTCTCTAAAACCTATAGTTTCGGAGTTTATACCGGGGGACCACCATTCGTGAATCACCCTGTATGAACGGAAGTTGTCGTAGGAGCTTCCGCGAGGAGGCGATTTCGTATGGTTTTTTCCGTTCTTTTAAATGCCGTAAAAAAAAGTTGGGGTCATTTTGAAAAATTTTAAAGATTTTGAAAAAATTTCCCCCACCCCTCCGATTTTCAAAAATTTTTTTTTTTCAAAATGAGAGTACCCTCGGAGCCCTTTACAACGACACCACGCACGCGGTCGTCCGACGAAGGGTAACGCGGGAATAAGGGCGCAAACATTAAAATCGCTACAGCTGATTCAAAAAAGATGTCCGGAAAAAACGGTGGCCAGCGTTTTAAATGGTGACAGGAAGGGCATCTTTTGGAAGAAAAAAAAAAGTTTTCTCCTATAAGGCTCGTATAGATTTTAAAAAAAATTTTTTACCCCCACCACTTTTTTGAAATTTCATAATTTTGGGCTCATCTACAGACCAAGACGAATCCAACGGTACCCCACACATATGCGGGCGTATAGCGATAGCGTGAGAATAGGAGGGACAAACATTTGGTTACCTTAAGCGACGTCTCGTCTAAGACGTTACGTCTCCACGTAACAATTATTTACGCCAAGTGGAAAAAACCAACAAATTGCATAATTATATTAACATTTTAAAAAATTTATATTTTTGAAACACCTTATATATATTATACTACATTAATAAAAAATAATAACAATTATTTACGCCAAGTGGAAAAAACCAGCAAATTGCATAATTATATTAACATTTTAAAAAATTTATATTTTTGAAACACCTTATATATATTATACTACATTAATAAAAAATAATAACAATTATTTACGCCAAGTGGAAAAAACCAGCAAATTGCATAATTATACTAACATTTTAAAAAATTTATATTTTTGAAACACCTTTGATATATTATACTACATTGATAAAAAATAATAACAATTATTTACGCCAAGTGGAAAAAACCAGCAAATTGCATAATTATACTAACATTTTAAAAAATTTATATTTTTGAAGCACCTTATATATATTATACTACATTGATAAAAAATAATAACAATTATTTACGCCAAGTGGAAGAAACCAACAAATTGCATAATTATACTAACATTTTAAAAAATTTATATTTTTAAAACACCCTATATATATATATATATTACAGTAATGTAAAATAAGAAAACAACAATATAATATTTACGGCAAGTGGAAATACCTTACACTTTCAATATTAACGATACAATATAGTTCCATGCGCCATCTAACCGAACAACTGAACCCTACATAGGCGATCACGCGCATCGTATTCGATTCATTTCCAGTTCTGCGCTCAGCCAGGCAACACCTACGTCTCCTGCTCGCATTACCTACTCTACATCTCTTTCACAGTTCTCTCTAACTGTCCTTTTCAGGGCAAATACACTTTGTGTTTCACGTTTCCGCTTTACGTTGTAAGTGCACATATCACTCCAAACCATTTTTATTTTTTATAAATAATATTTTTAACATTTTACATATACTTTTAACAGTCCAATTACCGGCAGAAAGGTTCTACTGGGATCGTACATCTTTCCACTTCGCGGACGTTATAAGTATAGTATATCACTTCAAATTACATACATTTTCTCAAAATTGTGCATTTTTCACTAACGACAAGCCTCTGGAAAGCCTTATGGCTAAGATTTTATGAAAGCACCGAATTAGGACCGATGAAATAGCGATGGGGCGAAAATCGCTCGGGTCCTTCGCGTTGGGCTTCTTCGCAATGAAGATAGTCCTAGACTCTAATAAAAAGGACGGTGATCTGCCTAAAAAGAGGAAGAGGTTAAAGACTCTTATCAATACGTCTATCGGAACGCTGCGAAGAAGCCGAGGAGTGACGCCGTCAGGTCCAGCTGCGGCGCCATTTCTCAAAAACGCTTTCTTTATCTCCTCACCTGTGATCGGTTTCCATAAATCGCTATAAATCGTCTCCGGCGGACTAGTGCCGGGAGAGTCGTTAGTTGGCTCGCACATAACAGCCTTCCAAAAACCTGTCATTATCTTCTGATGGGAAGGCGACATTTCCCATATCATTCCTAATTTCGCTAATGCAACGAGAGCGATTCTTTCTCCAGGGGTCTTGAGTTTTTGCGTATTTAACACGCCTTAACCTCCTCCTGGACATTATAGAATTTATTCCGGGTCTATGTTCCGGCCTCGATTTCTCCTGCCTTGGAAAAATGGCCCTAAGGTAAATACATAATTGTTCATATGTAGCATCCTTAGGAGCAAGAGGAGCTCGAGCGCAAATGTCCGCCAGGACATCCTGCAGGAATTCTGGGCCAGAGATCGGCGGAAGAGACGCAAGGAAACCGAGAAGTAGCTGATCATTTGACGCGCTAACGTCAATGGGCAGAGGAGGAGTATCTTCAAGGGACGGCTGGACGGTCTCAACTTCTTCTACTAAAGAAGAGGAAGAAGAAGTGTCCTGAAGAAGACTCCTAACCAGCTCTTTATAGCTGGGATATCTGCGATGACTCTTGATAGAGTCAAGCGTCCTCTCAGGAAAGGCTTGATGGAGCGCCTGATTAATAAAACGTACACCCTGCCGAGTTAACTCGGCCTCCTTGCGGGCTAGGATGGCTTCTTCCTCGCTATTCCATCTCACCCGGACCGCTGGAATTATGGAACGAGCATCATACCAATCAGGGTGGCCACGCCTATGATGGACACCACGTCCTGTGGCTGTGGTAAAAGAACGCGTGCATCCAGGGAATTCAAACCTGTAAGCTGACGGGCCAGGTGGATTGTCTGAGGCCTGAGTCGATTGCGCGGTAGAAGGGGGAGGGTTCACTGGGACGGAAGAACCTGTGGGCCTTCCGCTAGAGTCATCCGAGGCGGGTGTAGAACGTGTCGTGCCAGTAGAATCAAAGCCCGAGGGGGGAGGCAGCCCCCAAGGGCCGAAGTCGTCATGCTCAGTTCAGCCGTATCCGTTCTGGGAGACAGAACGAATACGTTACCGACGGGTACCACGAGGAGGTATGAGCATGACTAGGTCCGGAGAGGCTGAAGGACCCAACTAGGGGTCTGTATTACGCATCACCGACCCTGTAACTATGACTAGAACCGTTGTTACGTTCCGTTTTTGCCTTATAACAATTTGTCCAGTGAATTGTCCGGTGTTAGGCTATTTCTAGCAAGGCCCGCTGGTAGGCTTTGTTGAGCTTCAAGGTCATGGGTGGCTGCAGTTGTTGTTGGATGCAACCTTTCGCTCATCCTTGTAATCGGGTATTAGCTTCTTCTCCCTCCAGGATCGAAGTGAGATTTCGTCGACCTCCACACAGTGCGTATGAAAGTACGGTGTATCGTTGATCCCCACTGTAGCGATAATGTCGCTATAATTGTACGTATTTTCCTGGGCAGGCCAAACGTCTTCATCACTTCTTCATTACCCGTATGCCAGCTTCCGCGCGCACCAACTACGAATGGCAGTATTTCCACCTTATTTACACGATATATGTGTTTTATTTTCTCCGCGAGGTCCGTGTTCGTGTATTTCTGCTTCTTAATATTGTATGCATTGGCCATGGAATTGTTTTTGGTTTCGTACGCTACTGTTGTTTCGATGACATATGCTGTATTATCTTTTGTTGTTATAAGGTCTGGAATATATGTTTGCGTTTTTGTGACGATCCGCGGTAT
Organism: Megachile leachella; assembly: GCA_963576845.1. Classification (NCBI taxonomy): domain Eukaryota; kingdom Metazoa; phylum Arthropoda; class Insecta; order Hymenoptera; family Megachilidae; genus Megachile; species Megachile leachella. The sequence goes on from CAUYWW010000245.1 coordinate 2,510,869, forward strand.
CTCCTCGCATTTATTGCCAGATTTATTAATGGATTCCTTTATTGTTTTATTAATATTATCATGTCTGTTTATTCTAACGTAGTGGGTAACGGGGCATCGTTGTAGGACATGGTAAAGGGTTTCGCGAGTTCCGGTGCACGATGCGTTTCGGCAATCCGTGTTGGTCATATATGGAGCGCCCTTTGTAGGAAGCAGACCGATTCGAAGTTGTATCGCTGCTATATAACCTCTGCCCTTCCAGATCTTCGGTGGATCGTATATCCACGATGATACGCCAGGAGTCATGGACCTGAGACCGGCACCCAGTGCAGACTCATGCAATCTATCAGACCAGTACTTTTGGACAGCAGATTTTTTGGAAATATCGACGTTTTTTAGCATTCTTTTTAATTTTCGGAATAATTGCTGTACTGGCGAAGTGTTGATAATATCCTTTATCTCATCGTCGCCTCTAACACTCAACCGTTCGAGCCTGCGATGGTATATGGCTGCGATGTGGAGGCATAGCGCTGGAATACCCAACCCACCGCTCTTTAGGGGTGCGTGTATGTATGGGGTTGGCGTTGTTTTCGGCAGATGGAGTATCGCTTTTACAAACTTGACGATGCACTTGTCGATATACTGCAGCTTTTTCCTTGTAATATCCATTGATTGGAGCCCATGGTGTAGTCTGGGTATAAGATATTTTTGCAGTACACTTAATTTTTGCCATGGTTTTAGTGGGCATTTCCTCAGTCGACCGAGCATTTCTTCGAGCTTTGCCGGTGATGGTGATATTACTCCGGTATATGTGTATTGATACCCAAGGTATCTCATCTGCAAGGCGACGCTGAGAGTAGGTATGGGGTTGTTATTAATTTTGATTAATGATTTAGTTACTATTGCCAATCTTTTTGTGCCAGGTACCGAAGCGTATTGAAAAGTAGAGCATTTGTTAACGTTTACTTCGAATCCGTGTTTAGCAACGAATTCTTCTGTAATTTTGATATGGCTTTGCATGACTGTGGGACCGGGCGCCATGACAACTATGTCATCTGCGAATGCCAGTGTGGTGACGTTGCGCTTTTCAATCACAATGCCCTCTCTTTTGCTCAATTCTTTTAACAGTTTGTCTATTATTAAATTAAATAGAAATCCAGACATTGGGTCACCCTGTTTTACGCCGCGGCAAATTTTGATAGGAACTGACCGTTTTCCATGACATTCTAGAACTGTAGTAATTTCTTGGTATGTGTCCTGAATATATTGTATGGTGTGACTGTCGACGCAACTCTTACGGAGTGAATTTACTATTGAGTCAATTGTGACGCGGTCAAAGGCTTTTGCGAGATCTATAGAAAGTATGATAAATGGTTTCCCGGCATTTCTCATTGTGCGTATTGCTGCTTGTATCGTTGTACTGTTGGCCATGATTCCATCCGTTTTAAGAAAACCTCTCTGACTGTATTCTAACCGAATTTCGTTTTCCAGACGCGCTACTATTATTTTATTCAGGAGGCGGAGAATTCTACTAGATACTGTGATTGGACGCCACTGCTTGGGGTCCATCAGGTTTCCTGTTTTCGGCAAAAGAATGGTCCGATTTTTTCGTAACACTGGGGGTAACTTTTTGGCGCCCCAGACGATGTTGAGTAAAGTCCATACGCGGCATACTTCTAAGGTCTTGTCTTTTTATACCGTCGATCCCGGGGGCAGATTCTTTCAATTTTAGTAATTCCTTATGTAGCTCGGTACCAGTAATTGGATGGTTAATATTTATTTTCGGTTGGTAGTTGCTATTGGTGGGCTTTAAGTTTAGTTTTTTCTCTGTAAATAGTTCTTTGTAGTAATTTGTAAATGTTTCAATGTCTGGGGCTTCGGGTAGTTCCAACGATGACCCGGATAAAATATGTTCGGCTGCTTGTGTAGGATTTTTAGAATAAAGTTTTTGTATGCGTGCATATTCGCTAGTTCGCCTGACTGCGCGAGTACCCTTCACCTTACGGCGTGTACTTGGTTTCTTATTTCTATTGCATGTATGTTTGGTTGTTCTGTTGTGGGCTATTTCCTGTATGTATTTGTCTATCATATCCATTATCTGTATTTCTTCGGTATTATTTAGTATTCCAGAAATTATGTCTGTCATTTCTTTTGAGATTTTAGGTAGGATTTCGCGCAGCAGGCCACAAACGTCAACAGAGGCTATGAGGTTGCATGGGTTTTCATCATTTGCTGTTATATCTGTGAGTTGCGGGGCTGGAGACACGTCAGGTCGCACTTCATCGCATATGGGAACCGGGGCGTCACCAAGAGGTAAGTATGTATTTAGGTTCGTGCTTGCGTTATTTTCTGTTGTTTCGTGATCACCCTTTCCGACGAGTTTTCTCGAGTCGGTTGATCGGTACTTGGATCGCTAATTCTATCCTAGCGAGGATACGGAGCACAGGATAATTATGCAGAGTTACGTGAGTTTGGTAAATTAGAATAGAAGAGATGAATTTAAATGTTTACAAAACGATTTATTAAACACGACTCACACACGCTCACCCCGGGACAATGGACAATTATAACGGTAATAACAAACTGGTTAAAACACTAGGCAAAGCGGTTGAAATTTAGGTTGAAATTCGCTAAGACGTTTGCTTTCGCTGAAGGTTCACAAAGATCTGAATTTTAAAATCGGAACGGTAATCGTTTGAACCATCGATCCGATCGATGGCGTTGCAATAGGACTGATCCCATGCGGGAGGGATCAACGCGTGTACGCAGCGACGTAACAAGGCTTAGACTTGCCTATGCTTATTATTCTTATTTCGGAATATCTGTTCTATTTAGCATTATTTTAGGTGTTAACGGACATAATTGTCTATGATTCCTAATTTTTTGTTTTTCTATTTCATCTTGAAGATACTGTTTCTATATAGGTTTTTGTCTTAATTTCTTGATACCATCCATTGAGCGTTCCGTAAATTTTGATAATATTTTAATTATATCTTTCGCAAGAAGTGATGAACTGTTTGGAATGGTAGCTTCAGCTTTAGCTATTGCTCTTATTTCACCGTCTGTATACTGTGGCGGTGTGGAATTTTGCTTTTTGGTGATTATTTCAATATCTGCGGTATTGTATTCGACCGGGTGTGCCCTGCGTTGGTGCTACCTCAGTCCGGCATATGTTTTAAATTTTGAATTACACATATCGCACAAATATCCGTCTAGCTGTTTTGGTGGTGCATTACACCTACGGACGTGTTGTGCTGCGCTCGCTGGTGTTCTGCCAGATAGTGGGACATTACAAGATGGGCAGAACTCGGGCACATTTCTGCGCCCGGTATTAGATGACTTCGAGCTATTTTGTACAGAAGGAGGAGGACCGAGGTCCTCCAGGTTGGTGTCCTCCACCAGTGCTGTCGCCGCTGCTTGGGTCCGACAGTATCCGACCTTTATATTCCTTTTGTATTTTGCGATTTGAAAATGGCCGAAGCCGTGAGCACAACGGGCTGCAAACCCGAAGCACCCACCCGGATTTCTCCGAGTTCGCCGCACGTCGTTTCGCCGTGATCCCGTTCACTTGAACGGGAATCACGTTACCGGCAGGTACCACTAGGAGGTAGAACGTGCGACTTGGACGGGAGAGGCTGAAGGACCTTACTAAAGGTCTGAGTTACGGTTCACCCTCCCTGTAACTACGACTCTCAAAGCGACCGGATCTCTCCTAAGACACCACCGATGTAATATGGCTCCCGCGCGCTCCACACCTCCACGAGGTGGGAGCTGGGCAACGTATGGCCGCCAGGTCATACGGCTGAGCCGGAGGGCGGGCGTTTAGGGAGAGACGCGGAATTCATACCTTAAGAGAGTCATAGTTACGACCGCCACCGGAGGGGTCTGGGGGGGGGGGGGGGGTTGGTTAGACCCCCCCCCCCCCCAGTTGCCGCCCCCGGCTGGGTCGGCGGCGGCCGTTTCACCACCTTATAATGCTAGAATCGGACTGGAAACCGGGGGTTTTCCCCTTACAGCGGTTCTGAGTGCACCACTCCCGAGGGAGGGCCGTCTCGCGATCGCCCGGACAATCCCAGTCTTCAGACGTAGGCAGCTCAGCGGCGCCACTATGCTCTGTATTATGCCTGGATGGTCCACAGGCAGCATGGACCGCGCGGCGGCGGCGCAGAGGCACCGCATCTCGTCTGCACGGCAGGGACAGTGTCGAAACCCCCCCCCCCCCCCTACCCAAGGGTATGCAACACAGAATGTGAAATAACAAGCCCCTGAGCTGAACCCTTCGCTACGGCTGGCCACTGCCCCTTAGAGGCCGACACCAGATGAGGGGGCGGACTGTAGCCACCGGTCCGGGGCTCCCCCTCCCCTAAGCAACCCATGTCGACAGGATTTCTCCCGTCACGTTTGATGGGTAACCGTTGAGGCCGCTTACGCGAACCTCTACCACACATCCCTGCTTCCAGTGGCTGCACCTTTGCCCACGGATTTGGGATCGGGCAGCTCCGCTGGAAGCTTTGATGGCAGGCGCCGTGTGGTGCAGCGCAAACCCGCACACGCATTAAATGCTGCCCATGTCGTCGAGATTCCACTCGGCACGTTTGATGAGTAACCGCCGAAGGAGCTTATCGCTTCACCTTCTACCGCACATCATTACTCCCGGTGGCCACCCTTTGCCCACGGATGTGGGATCAGGTGGCTCCGCCAGGAGCTTTAGGGGTAAACGCCGTGCGGTGCAACGTTCACCCGCGCTTAATTGAATTTCTTCACGTTGACATTCAGAGCACTGGGCAGAAATCACATTGCGTCATCACCCTTGAGGGCCATCGCAATGCTTTGTTTTAATTAGACAGTCGGATTCCCCTAGTCCGTGCCAGTTCTGAGCTAAGCGTTGAATGGCGGCCGAAGAGACGAAAAGGACGGCCGAAGCCGTCACAAGAAGCCTCGCAGCAAGGAAGATCCGTTGGCGGCCAAGGCACGGGACCGAGCTCGGATTCCGGGACGCGATACGAAATCGCCAACCGTTCACCTCGCCCAGGCCCGGCACGTCAGCCTGGCCAACTTCCCGACCAAGCCCGACACGCCCCGCTCCTCAGAGCCAATCCTTATTCCGAAGTTACGGATCCAATTTGCCGACTTCCCTTACCTACATTAATCTATCGACTAGAGGCTCTTCACCTTGGAGACCTGCTGCGGATATGGGTACGAACCGGCGCGATACCTCCACGTGGCCCTCTCCTGGATTTTCAAGGTCCGAGGGGAAGATCCAGACACCGCCGCAACTGCGGTGCTCTTCGCGTTCCAAACCCTATCTCCCTGCTAGAGGTTTCCAGGGAACTCGAACGCTTATACAGAAAAGAAAACTCTTCCCAGATCTCCCGACGGCGTCTCCAGGTCATTTTGGGTTACCCCGACGAACACTCTTACGAGGGCCCGATTGGTATGCGGTTCCGCTGCCGGGTTCCGGAATAGGAACCGGATTCCCTTTCGCCCGATGGGTGTGTTTCTTCCCAAATCACGCAAAATTATATAAACAACGACGCATCTGCGACGCAACGACGACACGACTTGCGTTCGACAGTGTATAGATTTAACCAAGCAAAAATAGGAAAAGAAATCGCTTTCAGGCGTTCGACAACATCGCATCACGAAGAACGTGAAGTATCCATCGATCCGAACCGCCATCATTTTTTTTCGGCGTTCGAAGTTTTTGTCAATTTATCAATAAAAATGATCATGTTCGAGCGGTTGGATTAGGACACAAACACGAAACAACGGCGACGTAAATTGTTTGATTTAACTGCAATTTTTTTCCTCGTTTAACATTTTTGCCTTTTGCGCGCGTACGTGCGTGCGAGCGTACGTATGTTTTTCATTTGCGTTCGAGAGCGTGAATTTTAGGACACCTCATCAACATTAGATTTCTCTTAGGGCTTAGGATCGACTGACTCGTGTGCAACGGCTGTTCACACGAAACCCTTCTCCACGTCAGTCCTCCAGGGCCTCGCTGGAGTATTTGCTACTACCACCAAGATCTGCACCGACGGCGGCTCCAGGCAGGCTCACGCCCAGACCCTTCTGCGCACACCGCCGCGACCCTCCTACTCGTCAAGGCTTCATGGAGAGCGGAAAATAAATCCCGCTCCTGCGCACTTGCCGTTGACGGCGGAGTATAGGCGCGACGCTTCAGCGCCATCCATTTTCAGGGCTAGTTGCTTCGGCAGGTGAGTTGTTACACACTCCTTAGCGGATTCCGACTTCCATGGCCACCGTCCTGCTGTCTTAAGCAACCAACGCCTTTCATGGTATCCCATAAGCGTCGACTTAGGCGCCTTAACTCTGCGTTTGGTTCATCCCACAGCGCCAGTTCTGCTTACCAAAATTGGCCCACTTGGCACTCTGATCCAAGATAAAATTTTATCAATTTTATATCTCGTGGCTTCATGACGTTTCAAGCAAGCCAGAGATCTCACCCATTTAAAGTTTGAGAATAGGTTGAGGTCGTTTCGGCCCCAAGGCCTCTAATCATTCGCTTTACCAGATGAGACTCGTAATGCGTTCGAGTCGAGTGCCAGCTATCCTGAGGGAAACTTCGGAGGGAACCAGCTACTAGATGGTTCGATTAGTCTTTCGCCCCTATACCCAGTTCCGACGATCGATTTGCACGTCAGAATCGCTACGGACCTCCATCAGGGTTTCCCCTGACTTCGTCCTGACCAGGCATAGTTCACCATCTTTCGGGTCCCAACGTGTACGCTCTAGGTGCGCCTCTTCTCGCAGTGAGAACGAGACGCCCCGGGAGTGCGAGGCCTAATCGTAACGAGGCCCATCCTCCCTTAGTCGACTTCACGGACGACTTTCACTTTCATTTCGCCTTTAGGTTTATTGAATCCCAATGACTCGCGTACATGTTAGACTCCTTGGTCCGTGTTTCAAGACGGGTCCCGAGAGTACCCAAAGCAATAGCGTCGCCGACCGGTATTTCAAAGTTTGGCCAGTCCAAGGACTCCGCCTGCCAACAGCCCGCCAGGCCCGGTTACGGCGCTAAGTCCGTACATCCGGCATCTAGACTGGAACGAGCTTGCGGCGGTCCTGGACGCAATGCGTTCGAGAATTTTGCGGCCCTATACCGTCTGAGTACCGTCGCACAGTCGGCCGGGCATCCAAGGGGCTGTCATCGTACGCTAAAAGCGACGGACAGTCATCGCCTCGGGCCTTAGACCGACACGCAACGGGTCGCGACGTTCTACTAGGGGAGAAGTGCACGACTACATAGCCGGAACATTCGCCGCGGGTGGTGTGCCCACGCTGATGGGAAACCCGCCGTAACGGGACCATCCGGGGCACTATCGCACCAACACGGGAGCCAGCTTCGTTGACGATGAATCTCCCCATTCGATCTTTTGGGTTTCTCGGGTTTACCCCTGAACGGTTTCACGTACTCTTGAACTCTCTCTTCAAAGTTCTTTTCAACTTTCCCTCACGGTACTTGTTCGCTATCGGTCTCGTGGTCATATTTAGCCTTAGATGGAGTTTACCACCCACTTAGGGCTGCACTCTCAAGCAACCCGACTCTAAGGAGAGATCCACCCGAGACGCGTACCGGTCGCTACGGGCCTGGCACCCTCTATGGGTAAATGGCCCCATTCAAGATGGACTTGGACGCGATTCGATGTCTCGGGATAAACGAATCCTCCTGAACACTACATTTCCCAGCGGCGTTAACCGCGGGATTCAGTGCTGGGCTCATTCCTGTTCGTTCGCCGCTACTAAGGAAATCCTTGTTAGTTTCTTTTCCTCCGCTTATTAATATGCTTAAATTCAGCGGGTAATCTCACCTGCTCTGAGGTCGTCGAAATTTCATTATTTCTTCAAAGTTATACAAAACGTTGTAAACGCTTCTCTTTTCGGTTTCGACACGTAATACGAAAGGTATAATTAAATACCAACGCACAGGGATTATGGTCGTTCGATATTTTCCTTGTATCGTTCGATAACCAACTTTTTTTCTCTTTTCGGACCAATTACGATCGTCGACTACTCGAAAGTACGGACGAGCCAAAATGAAAGCTCGGTGTCTTCTCTCTCTTTTGTTGGACAAAAGAAAAAAGGCACTTAAAAAAACGCCGCATTTTCTTGTTCGGGCAGGCGGTACAACGACAAGAAAAAAAAAACGACGACGACAACGTCCGGTTGTTCCCTCGACTCGCGTCGGAGTATATATAATATATAAATCGGATATATCTTTAACTATCCAGGGCGCGTTAAAAACAAACGACGAGGAGAGACTACGACAACCGAGGAGATAAAGGTCAGGCCTTTTCTTCTTACCCTCGGCGCGCGCGCTCTCGCACACGATCGTTTCACGTTTTTTTTTGTCCCCTAAAGGATACATATACCGTTTATATATTTACGTTCGAATATACACTCTCGACGGTCGATAAACCGTAAAGACGCATCGTCCGATACGTTTTTCTTTCTTTTGCTGTCGCGTTCCGACGCAAAATCCCAGAAAAGGGCGAAGAATGCCAAAGACAGCCATGTAAACAATCGGTGACATATCATGGTCCAGAGAAAGGGTTAAAGGAAAAAAAAATCCCATTTTTAACGTGCGTGGTACACCTTCGTCGTGTATAATATCGTTCGATGAAACCACGAGGGCGCACAAAAGGAGAAATAAAAGCGTTTCGAGATCGATATATCTTCGGTCGTTGTTCATTTGCGTTCGACCGTTGTTCGATAAAAGAAATTTAACACACGAACAACAATGAAGCGGGACTCTCGCAAGACGATCACCAAATAAGCGTTTATCGTTCGATAGGTCCGGGGTTTTAAACGTCCGTCCGGCATATGTATGCACTTCGAGGACTGGACGACCGGAACCCGTATTGGGATCGCGCGGTCTTCCGCTTCTAATCAACGACAACGAAGCGATCTGCGCTTGAGCACGTTAAAAAAAACGTGGCGAAGCTACGATCTCGTAATAATTTAACCAGTTTAACCAGAGAGAGCTTCCGTCGCACATTTATTTTTAACATTTCTCCTCGTTGTATAAACTTTCGCACCGTCGAAAAAAAAATTCGACAATCATTTCAGACAACGTCGGGAGCGCGGAGAAACGCCGTAAACACTCTCTCTTACCTTGCTTCCTTCAAAATTTGTGTCTAACAATTCTCTCACAGGGCGAAGAATCTTTTTCTCTCTCGTCTAAATGTCCGTCTGTAGTTAGGTGTTTCGACTCGGGAGCGCTCTTCCACGGGCGGTCGTGTACGGTCTCTTTTAGGGGTTTAACTAGAAACCACGACTCACGCAAGCCGAGATAAGCGCATTCCGCCGAGAAGATCCTAAAACGAGGAACTGCGAGATATACGAAAATGTTCTTCCGTCGCCTGTGCGAAAAATTGAACACTAGCAAAGAGAGGGCGACACGAACGTTCTATTTAACATTCTCCGCGTCAAACGCCGACGAAATGTCCAACCATCGCTCGTACGTTTCCGCCAATTTCGCAAGTTGTTCTCTCTCTCGCGTTCGACCATCGATCCCGCTCCGAAACGTTCGACTTTTCGGCGTTTAACAGTTTTAATATTTATCTAGTCGAACGACGGCGGGAACGAAAAAAAAAATGAAGAGAAAACTTTTTGCTGCTAAAGGCAAACGCAAGCAGTCTTTAGTTATATAAACGACCCTCAGCCAGGCGTGGTCCAGGAATTGTATCCGTGGACCGCAATGTGCGTTCGAAATGTCGATGTTCATGTGTCCTGCAGTTCACACGTTGACGCGCAATTAGCTGCGTTCTTCATCGACCCACGAGCCAAGTGATCCACCGTTCAGGGTAATCGTATAAAAATTTTTGTTCAAATTCAACTCAGCGTCTGAAAACCAGTATGGTACGTGATTTAACCTGGTTTATAAATTCGTTCGATTGTCCATAGAATACTAACTCCAATCCAAGCGCAAGATCGAGTATCGGTATTCGGACGTCGTCTCATCGTCGCTCTGTTCATCGATTTACCCGAGCGAACGACGCCGATGCAACGGTTTGATTAAGACGACACGATAACGTCCATGGACGGGTAAAGGGCCGTATAAAACTACAAGACCGCCGATGAAACAACGCCCTGAGGCGCATTTCTCTTCGTGCGGAGAGTTTTCAGTCCGTTCCGGGTGGTAAAGTCATTCAAAAACCGTGGAAAATACGAAACGCGCTGCCGCGCGTAACACAGAGTCTCCTGTTCGCTGCTTACATATATTGGACGTCTTGGCGGTATCGCGAGATTCGATACAGACTCCATGGCCGGCGTCAGATCGGTCTACCAACGAAGGAGACTACGCTATCGTTTTCGCTTCTCAGCCGGTCCGTAATCGATACGTTACCATATCGTCCGTCGTAAGCAGGCGGACTCTCGTGAAACAGCGACTTCGTTCGTCGAAGCGGTTTCGTGGTTCGATTTCCACATCGGTTACCCGGACACCCCCCCGTACGTGAAAGCCTCCGTATATCACCTAACGGGGCTAAAAGGGGGTGTTCCCTTTGTCCAAAGACAAAATTTAGAGAAAAAGAAAATAAAATGGGAGTCTCTCACGAAGCGGGCGAAAAAAAACAAAAATTTAACAATTTTTTTTCGCAAACCCATGCATTTCGTTACCAAACGTCCCAAAATATTTCTTTATATTCTCTACAGTGTTTTTCACACGGGTCGAGAGAGTACGCAACACGAATCAAGAATAAAAATTATAGAAAGGAAAGTCCGATAAGAATATTTCGAGATTATTATAACCTTCACCTCTTTTTCCTTCTCCGAAATCTCTCGCTTTCCTGGCGCGTATCTATTTAACAATTTCGAATCTCTCCTCCCTTTAACTCAGACGTCGCAACGAACGGGTACACCATGCATACGATCAATTTGTTTACATAACGAACCTTCTGTCGGTAAAATACGCGACAGATTCATTTATGTATATATATATATATGAGAATGTTCGTAATATTTTCCTTCGGTTCAAGTTGAACATTCTTGTTACGACGACTTTTTGTTTGTATTTATCGAATGATCGTGCGGTACCCGTTGATAAGATTAAAACGACGTCCCGGGAGAGTCGAAACCTTTCTTATACGCTACGGAAAGAAGAGCCGAGAAGAAAGACAGAGGAAACTCTCGATTTTCTTTCGTCGGTAAACTTTCGTTCTTTCTATTTACGGCGTTCGACATGAAACGGCGTTGCTCTCTCTTTTGCTATTTAACGTTCGCGCTTGTTCGTACGAAACGCGTCGGCGGATACGAAATACGGACGGGAGTATCGACGATGAGAACCAAAGCGACCTCCTACACGTAACCGTAATATATCTCTCCGCATCACGACTGCCGTAACGACGAATTTTCATTTAACATTTTTGGTATCTGTTTTTTTCTCACTTGTTTGCTACTACCTCCAAAAATTTCATGATCTCTTTTTTTCTCTAATCATCTAACGTGGCTCTCCGTTTATACGCATTTTTTGTAGTGTACGGCCAATATTATAATATTTGTTTGTATACGCGAGGAGCTGCACTTTCCCTCCTCATTTTTGCGTATCATGTGTTTATAGTCATTTATATGTACACTTTTGGCTGCTTTTAAGTGTATTTTCATTGTGAAGTCATAGATTTTTGTATTTTCA
>CAUYWW010000245.1:2525000-2532500 GCA_963576845.1 Megachile leachella
GAAGCGCGTAAATCGCACACGCTCGGAACGAATTAATCGATCCCCATCGGTGTAAGCGCGTAACAAGCACGCTGGACGTTGTGTTCGTTTTTCAGCTTTTCGTTCCCGTTTTATTTGTACAACTTTTTGTACACGAACCAATTGCAGCTCTGATTATTCCTTTCCTTTGGTTCGTAATATTATTATATACGTAAAGTTATTTATAGTCTTTGATATAAAATATATTTTTCGTTTAACGACACAACACCGAAATAGCGCGTACAGCGGAGCACGCTGGACAATACGGTATGGCGCGTACAGCGGACATGCTGTTCGTCGAAACGAATCGAAAACCGTATCGATATAAACGTTTCATTCCTCCAACGGGGGCCTTTTCTCTCTTACTTAGTATCGATAAAGCGCGTAAAAATGCAAATCCTTTCGTGCCAGACAGATTTCTTGTTGAAAAGTTTTGGAAGCACGTACAACCGCTTTCATCACGCTTTGCATCGAAACGGTATAAGCACGTATACCACACACGCTCGTATTTAACCTCCACAATATCGGTGTTCTTTTTTGCCTTTATCATAAATACCATTTTTTACAATGAACCAATATATCTCCAGCTTAAACGTTCCCTTTCATTTGGTTCTCATGTGTTTCAGTCATATTAAATTTTTGTTCCTCCAAACTCTCTCTCTTCTCCCTTTCTCTCTCATTGGTATTTTATTTAAGAAACATCCGATAAAGGTTAGCGCGTACAGTGGCGTGCTGAACGTACCGTGAATAGCGCGTACAGCGGACATGCTGTTCGAAAAACGAACAAGAGGAAGCACGTATTAAAGGCAGCTCGCGCTAGGCATATATCGATACAAAACCTCCGTTTTAGTCTCTCTTTTCGTCGTGGATATCGAAGAAGCGCGTAAAAGAAAATCGCTAAAACTCTTCTCTCGTGCCGGAAAGTGTTTATCCGTTCTAATTTTGGAAGCACGTACAACCGCTTTCACGCTTTGCATCGAAACGGTATAAGCACGTAAACCACACACGCTCGTATTTAACCTCCACAATATCGGTGTTCTTTTGCCTTTATCATAAATACCATTTTTTAAAATGAACCAATATATCTCCAGCTTAAACGTTCCCTTTCATTTGGTTCTCATGTGTTTCAGTCATATTAAATTTTTGTTCCTCCAAACTCTCTCTCTCTTCTCCCTTTCTCTCTCATTGGTATTTTATTTAAGAAACAGCCGATAAAGGTTAGCGCGTACAGTGGCGTGCTGAACGTACCGTGATAGCGCGTACAACGGACATGCTGTTCGAAAAAAATCGAATCGGAGCAAGCACGTATACAGAGAAGTTTAGCTCGCGCTGGGCACAATCGATTCTTACAAATCCACCCATTTCCATTTTCTCTTTCTCAAAATTTCGAGGTCATAGTTACAGTATACATAATAATATATTATTTTGTACGTATAAGCGAAAACTCGATATAAAATATCGGAGAAATCACCCGTACCGAAAACTCTTCGCTTTGGAAGAAGTTTCCATTTCAGAAACCGTTTTTGTCAGTCATAGTTACATATTATTTCGTTTTAATATCTCTGCGCTGTACGTATAGTGAAGAATTATTTAACATAGTTCTTCACCGTACCGAAAAACTCTCCGCAAGGAAGAAGTTTTTCTCGCGCATCGAGAAAATATTTAGGCGTTCGAGACGCAGAAAACATTAAGGGACGTAATGTAATTTGTGTATTTCGGAATAAATATTCCGCTTCATAATTTTGTAGCCTCTCGTTTGAAAGCGTAGTAACGAACAAGTTCGTTCAACACCACTTTCTGGTTCATTTTTATATTTAACCATTTCTGTTGCCGTTCATAACGGCAACATGGTTTATAGCCTGTGTCTTTTCTTGAAGTACAACGTACACACCGAAGTGCACACGAGTCACCAGCCTCATGTTAAAGGTTTGTCGCATAAGTGCCATTTGGTCTTAGACGCCGACACGCGACAATGCAGTGTGGAGAAAATCCTGAAACGATGCCGAGAACACGAACAGTCGAGGTAACAAGAAGTTACGCACGAGGAGCGGTGGACTAGTTCTCAACCGAGGTCATAGAATAGCCACGCGCCCGACTCCGTTCCGCCTGGCACGTTCGGACCGAACGTCTCCTTACAGGTACCGAACGGCCGGCCGGATCGTCGGCGACGCCGGCCGTTACGCGCGAGCGCTTACCGCGCCAACCCGCGAACCGATCGTGCCATTTCGAAAGTGCGGTAAAACTTAGCGTGAAAAAATCGATTTTACAAAAAGTTGTGAAACACGCTAAAAAGTATACGGACGATGTTTTAACAATTATTTTACGAAATTTAATGATAAAATTAGTCGAAAAAAATTTTTTTATTTTTTTTTCGCCAAAATCAATACACAAACGAATCGCTAATGTACTAAACGAGCAGCAAACAACAAAATACATCGTTATAACATATAAGAATTGAGAAAATATTTCTAATATTTCAAAGAAATAAGGAAAATTCATTCCGCATAGTCGGTTCGGCGCCCAGTCCGAACATGCCAAAGTTCCTCCGGCATAGTCGGTTCGGTGAATCGATCACTGATAACCTATATAAAAAACCATTAAAACGTATAGAATAACGTATTACCAGAACATTTATACCACTTTGGCACGTTCGGATTCATAAATAACAAAATTATTGAAAATTTTTCGTTCCGCATAGTCGGTTCGGTGAATCGATGACTGATAACCTGTATAAAAAACTATTAAAACGTATAGAATAACGTATTACTAGAACATTTATACCACTTTGGCACGTTCGGATTCATAAATAACAAAATTATTGAAAATTTTTCGTTCCGCATAGTCGGTTCGGTGCCCAGTCCGAACGTGCCAAAGTTCCTCCGGCATAGTCGGTTCGGTGAATCGATCACTGATAACCTGTATAAAAAACCATTAAAGCGTATAGAATAACGTATTACTAGAACATTTATACCACTTTGGCACGTTCGGATTCATAAATAACAAAATTATTGAAAATTTTTCGTTCCGCATAGTCGGTTCGGTGCCCAGTCCGAACATGCCAAAGTTCCTCCGGCATAGTCGGTTCGGTGAATCGATCACTGATAACCTATATAAAAAACCATTAAAGCGTATAGAATAACGTATTACTAGAACATTTATACCACTTTGGCACGTTCGGATTCATAAATAACAAAATTATTGAAAATTTTTCGTTCCGCATAGTCGGTTCGGTGCCCAGTCCGAACATGCCAAAGTTCCTCCGGCATAGTCGGTTCGGTGAATCGATCACTGATAACCTATATAAAAAACCATTAAAACGTATAGAATAACGTATTACTAGAATATTCATACCACTTTAGCACGTTCGGATTCAAAAATAACAAAATTATTGAAAATTTTTCGTTCCGCATAGTCGGTTCGGTGAATCGATCACTGATAACCTATATAAAAAACCATTAAAACGTATAGAATAACGTATTACTAGAATATTTATACCACTGTGGCACGTTCGGATTCAAAAATAACAAAATTGTTGAAAATTTTTCGTTCCGCATAGTCGGTTCGGTGAATCGATCACTGATAACCTATATAAAAAACCATTAAAACGTATAGAATAACGTATTACTAGAACATTTATACCACTTTGGCACGTACGGATTCATAAATAACAAAATTGTTGAAAAATTTTCGTTCCGCATAGTCGGTTCGGCGAACCGACGACCGACAACCTATATAAAAAACACCTAGAATCGTTAGTGTACTGTATTCATAACACTTTTATGTCGTTCCGGCACGTTTGTACCCCTAATTGTAGAAATTATCGACGATACTCCGTTCCGTATAGTCGGTTCGGTGGGCGCTCCGAACGGGCCAAACTACATCGCGCATAGTCGGTTCGGTGAAACGATGATCGACAACCTACATAAATTGGACCTAGAATCGTTAGTATACTGTATTTGTAACAGTTTTATGTCATTTATTCACGATTGTACCCCTAATTGAAGAAATTATCGACGATACTCCGTTCCGCATAGTCGGTTCGGTGAGCGCTCCGAACGGGCCAAACTACATCGCGCATAGTCGGTTCGGTGAAACGATGATCGACAACCTACATAAATTGGACCTAGAATCGTTAGTATACTGTATTTGTAACAGTTTTATGTCATTTTTTCACGATTGTACCCCTAATTGAAGAAATTATCGACGATACTCCGTTTCGCATAGTCGGTTCGGTGGGCGCTCCGAACGGGTCAAACTCCATCGTGCATAGTCGGTTCGGTGAAACGATGATCGACAACCTATATAAAAATCACCTAGAATCGTTAGTGTACTGTATTTGTAACACTTCTATGTCGTTTTAGCACGTTTGTACCCCTAATTGAAGAAATTATCGACGATACTCCGTTCCGCATAGTCGGTTCGGTGGGCGCTCCGAACGGGCCAAACTCCATCGCGCAAAGTCGGTTCGGTGAAACGATGATCGACAACCTATATAAAAATCACCTAGAATCGTTAGTGTACTCTATTTGTAACACTTCTATGTCGTTTTAGCACGTTTGTACCCCTAATTGAAGAAATTATCGACGATACTCCGTTCCGCATAGTCGGTTCGGTGGGCGCTCCGAACGGGCCAAACTCCATCGCGCACAGTCGGTTCGGTGAAACGATGATCGACAACCTACATAAATGGCACCTAGAATCGTTAGTGTATTGTATTTGTAACACTTCTATGTCATTTTTTCACGATTGTACCCCTAATTGAAGAAATTATCGACGATACTCCGTTCCGCATAGTCGGTTCGGTGGGCGCTCCGAACGTGCCTAACTCGATCGCGCATAGTCGGTTCGGTGAAACGATGATCGACAACCTATATAAAAATCACCTAGAATCGTTAGTGTACTGTATTTGTAACACTTCTATGTCGTTTTAGCACGTTTGTACCCCTAATTGTAGAAAATATCGACGATACTCCGTCTCGCATAGTCGGTTCGGTGAAACGATGATCGACAACCTACATAAATTGGACCTAGAATCGTTAGTATACGGTATTTGTAACACTTCTATGTCATTTTGGCACGATTGTACCCCTAATTGAAGAAATTATCGACGATACTCCGTTTCGCATAGTCGGTTCGGTGGGCGCTCCGAACGGCCCAAACTCCATCGCGCATAGTCGGTTCGGTGAAACGATGATCGACAATCTACATAAATGGCACCTAGAATCGTTAGTGTACTGTATTTGTAACACTTCTATGTCATTTTGGCACGATTGTACCCGTAATTGAAGAAATTATCGACGATACTCCGTTCCGCATAGTCAGTTCGGTGGGCGCTCCGAACGGGCCAAACTACATCGCGCATAGTCGGTTCGGTGAAACGATGATCGACAACCTACATAAATGGCACCTAGAATCGTTAGTGTACTGTATTTGTAACACTTCTATGTCGTTTTAGCACGTTTGTACCCCTAATTGAAGAAATTATCGACGATACTCCGTTTCGCATAGTCGGTTCGGTAGGCGCTCCGAACGGGCCAAACTCCATCGCGCATAGTCGGTTCGGTGAAACGATGATCGACAATCTACATAAATGGCACCTAGAATCGTTAGTGTACTGTATTTGTAACACTTCTATGTCATTTTGGCACGATTGTACCCCTAATTGTACAAATTATCGACGATACTCCGTTTCGCATAGTCGGTTCGGTGGGCGCTCCGAACGGGCCTAACACCATTGCGCATAGTCGGTTCGGTGAAACGATGACCGACAACCTATATAAAAAGCACCTAGAATCGTTAGTGTACTGTATTTGTAGCACTTCTATATCGTTTTGCCACGTTCGGGCTCGTAATTGTAGAAGTTATCGGCGAAACTCCGTTTCGCATAGTCGGTTCGGTGTTGCGGTCAATATTTTCTAAGTCCTGGCCGCGTATTGCTTTTAGATTTTCTAAGTCCTGGCCGCGTATTGCTTTTAGATTTTCTAAGTCCTGGCCGCGTATTGTTTTCCCATTTGCTAAGTCCAGCCGCCTATTGCTTTCCGTCTCTCCGGGATCGGCCCGCGTAAGTAACGGTTAGCATTCCCGAAGTCTCAGTCGCGTCAGAGACATTATTTTTTTAAGTCTGCTGGCGATTTTGGCTCCAATTTTTCTCTATACGCGCGCGCGCGCGCCTTTCTATTTTTTTTCTAAGTGCCAGCGGCGTATTGCTTTTCTTACAAGTGGCTTAAATACAAGTTCTGGCAGCGTATTGCTTTTCTTATAGGTGGCTTAAATACAAGTTCTGGCAGCGTATTGCTTTTCTTATAGGTGGCTTAAATACAAGTTCTGGCAGCGTATTGCTTTTCTTATAGGTGGCTTAAATACAAGTTCTGGCAGCGTATTGCTTTTCTTACAAGTGGCTTAAATACAAGTTCTGGCAGCGTATTGCTTTTCTTATAGGTGGCTTAAATACAAGTTCTGGCAGCGTATTGCTTTTCTTATAGGTGGCTTAAATGCAAGTTCTGGCAGCGTATTGCTTTTCTTACAGGTGGCTTAAATACAAGTTCTGGCAGCGTATTGCTTTTCTTACAAGTGGCTTAAATACAAGTTCTGGCAGCGTATTGCTTTTCTTATAGGTGGCTTAAATACAAGTTCTGGCAGCGTATTGCTTTTCTTATAGGTGGCTTAAATACAAGGTCTGGCAGCGTATTGCTTTTCTTACAAGTGGCTTAAATACAAGTTCTGGCAGCGTATTGCTTTTCTTATAGGTGGCTTAAATGCAAGTTCTGGCAGCGTATTGCTTTTCTTACAAGTGGCTTAAATACAAGTTCTGGCAGCGTATTGCTTTTCTTATAGGTGGCTTAAATACAAGTTCTGGCAGCGTATTGCTTTTCTTATAGGTGGCTTAAATACAAGTTCTGGCAGCGTATTGCTTTTCTTACAAGTGGCTTAAATACAAGTTCTGGCAGCGTATTGCTTTTCTTATAGGTGGCTTAAATACAAGTTCTGGCAGCGTATTGCTTTTCTTATAGGTGGCTTAAATACAAGTTCTGGCAGCGTATTGCTTTTCTTATAGGTGGCTTAAATACAAGTTCTGGCAGCGTATTGCTTTTCTTATAGGTGGCTTAAATACAAGTTCTGGCAGCGTATTGCTTTTCTTATAGGTGGCTTAAATACAAGGTCTGGCAGCGTATTGCTTTTCTTACAAGTGGCTTAAATACAAGTTCTGGCAGCGTATTGCTTTTCTTACAAGTGGCTTAAATACAAGTTCTGGCAGCGTATTGCTTTTCTTATAGGTGGCTTAAATACAAGTTCTGGCAGCGTATTGCTTTTCTTACAAGTGGCTTAAATACAAGTTCTGGCAGCGTATTGCTTTTCTTACAAGTGGCTTAAATACAAGTTCTGGCAGCGTATTGCTTTTCGTACAGGTGGCTTAAATACAAGTTCTGGCAGCGTATTGCTTTTCTTACAAGTGGCTTAAATACAAGTTCTGGCAGCGTATTG
>CAUYWW010000245.1:2536200-2546200 GCA_963576845.1 Megachile leachella
GTTGTTGAGGAATGACAACCCTGACTTTAAGCTGGAGCTGACGCATGTTATCTCCAGCTTCGGGAAACCTAGCCCCCCATCACGTTTTCCAACGTATAATAGCCCGTTCGCTGCTGATTGTGGAAGGTGAAGGATCTCCTTGATGGCCACCCGAAGGTCTCCATCAAGGGTCCTCAGCAGCGAAACGGGCGCCGCCCCCAAAGTCAGGCGATATATGTAATGGGGGACTAGGTGGGTGGAGAGCAATTCTACTTTCTGGTGGGGTTTTAATGCCAGCCTCTTTACCCTTTTTATGGCATTATTAATCTCGGCGCGGAGGTCACCGAGATCTATCCCAGTCCAGGGAGTTATGTTTACTCCCAAATATCTGATACGTGTCTCCGCACTCGCAAACGGGACACGCTCTCCACCACTTAAGACCAGCCCGGGATCCTTAATGTAGTAAGAACCTCTTGTCGGCACCACTTGGAAGGCTACGCATTTGGGTGCCGAAATAGTCATCCCCAGGGCGTTGAGGTATGACTCGACTATATTCAAGAGGTTCTTGGCCTGTGGTACGTCGCCGGCGACCAAGTACAGGTCGTCGGCGAAGGCCAGGCAGGAAATTTCCTGCTCCTCATTTATTTTAAACCCGGGCTGGCTCTCCAACGCGAGGAGGAGCGGCTCCAAAACCATGTTAAACAAGAAAGGGGATAGAGGATCCCCCTGCTTAACCCCGCGTTGGAGATGGACTGGGATAGTTTCCCCACCATATTGTATATTAGTGTGCACATCCTTATACGACTGGCACACGAGCCGTACCACGTGCTCGTGCAGCCCTTTCTTCCGCAGTGCAGGCCCCAAGATGTCATGGGGCACAGTGTCGAAAGCCTTTGACACATCGAGCTGCACTGCGACCAGGCCTCCTTGCTTCTTGCCTTGAGCAAGTATTTCTGATAGGATGTGCACATTATTATAGCACCCCCTCTCCGAAACAAAGCCCTTCTGACGAGGGGTGCCTCGCACCTTTAGTCTCAGCTTAGTGTCGATTATCCCCCAGTATAATCGACACAGCAGAGAACTAATTGTGAGGGGACGATAATTCTCAACGAACTGTTCGTTTTTCCCCTCCTTAGGAATTAGTATGGTGCGGTTTCGCCCCCAGGAAGATGGCTGTATCCCGGTAACCATAATCAAGTTATACAGCTTCCTGAGGGCATTTTCTGCTCCTCGGGATCGTATCTGGTCTTTACGGATCCCGTCGAGGCCAGGAGCAGTGTCCGCTTTGGTGCGGGTGATCCGACCTCTTACATCAGAGATGGTAATTGATGGTAAGAGGTCGCTGAGGGGGAGGTGTTCCTCCTGATCACCCAGACTAGGCAGGCGTACGTCCGGCTTAGTTCCCCAAAGTTTTTCGTACGCCCGCCTTATATCTTCTGGTTGCAAGGGATGCTGCCCTTGCACCCAGTAGTCAACACCATTGCGGACAAACTTAGCAAGGAGGCCTGGGTTCTTTTTATAGAGGTCCTGGGTCCGGGCAAAGATAAACCGCCGGAAAGCTCTCTTTCCGGACCCTTGTTTGCGTGCCCTTCTCCGCCGAATACCAGAGCCCGGCAGGGACGACACCAACAGGTCATACACCCTGTCGATGTCGCCCTGTGTAACACTGGCCGGGCTCTGGCGGGCGGATTGAAGGAGGGCACTTATTTCCGTGAGGAATTCCTCCGGTCCCGGGAAGTCTTCTAAGTCCTCTAACGCGTTTTCTGTGACTTCCGCTGCCCAGTTGTTAAATTCGCTCTCATCGGGACCGGAAGGAATCCCTCGTCCTTCCACCGGGACCTCATCGGTGGAAGGAGAAGGAGGGCCCTGCGAAGCATCTTCCCACTCCTCATCACTTTCCGTGAGGTGTGGCTCCGCCGGACCCTCCTCTTCGACCTGCTCCGGGCTAGCAGGTCGGGCCGTGTGTTGAGCCCGCTGCCTCCTCAACACACGGCGGCCATCGGCCCTTTTGTCCCGGATTTGTTTAACCGTCTTCGTGGTAAGGACCCCCGCAATGGCCTTGGCGATATACTTTTCGTTCTTAAATCTTTCTTCCAATTCCGCCAAGAGCCGCTCCTCCTCCTCCGTCCAAGCTTTGCCTCGACGTGGAGGACGAGGAGCCAGGGGGTCCCTCGGGACCTCAGCTGCAAGGCGTCGCGCTTCATTCCTTGCAGCTGGATGCTTGTGCATCAGGTGCAGACTTAAACCCCGTGGGGTTGCGTATCGCTTTTCGCAATACTCGCACTGCAGACCCTCCTCTGCAGGCGGCTGCCCTGAGCACTTTGGCCGATGGCAATCTGCGGCATGCCGTTTGCTGAATTCCTTTAGGCAACGTATGCAACGGAAAATCAGAGAGCTCCGCCGGTGCGCCTCTTCATAGTGGCGGAGCTCATCGGCATACCGCAGAAACATTATATTACCCCTTCCAGCCCTGGCGCAGACAGTGCAATTACGGGTCTGGAAGGGGGTCTCAACAATAATCACGTCCGGGGACATAGCCAAGTCGTCATAGTTGGCCCCCAATCGAGGCCTCCTAGGCCTGAGGGAGCGCGCGGGGCCAGATGCGGCTCCCCCATCCGAGGCTTCGTCCTGATTCGACATGACCAGGAGAAGCCCGGGTGGCCGGGTGGTCAGCCCGGCCACCTGAGCCCCAGCGGATCTTAGCGGGGGACCCGAAGGTCCCCCCCCGACTCTCGCCACGAGGAGGCTTCCGCTGTACCCTCAGGGTCAAACAACGACCCTGAGGGCTTAAGGTTGAAAGAGAGTTAAGAGAGTCATAGTTACTCCCGCCGTTTACCCGCGCTTAATTGAATTTCTTCACGTTGACATTCAGAGCACTGGGCAGAAATCACATTGCGTCATCACCCTTGAGGGCCATCGCAATGCTTTGTTTTAATTAGACAGTCGGATTCCCCTAGTCCGTGCCAGTTCTGAGCTAAGCGTTGAATGGCGGCCGAAGAGACGAAAAGGACGGCCGAAGCCGTCACAAGAAGCCTCGCAGCAAGGAAGATCCGTTGGCGGCCAAGGCACGGGACCGAGCTCGGATTCCGGGACGCGACACGAAGTCGCCAACCGTTCACCTCGCCCAGGCCCGGCACGTCAGCCTGGCCAACTTCCCGACCAAGCCCGACACGCCCCGCTCCTCAGAGCCAATCCTTATTCCGAAGTTACGGATCCAATTTGCCGACTTCCCTTACCTACATTAATCTATCGACTAGAGGCTCTTCACCTTGGAGACCTGCTGCGGATATGGGTACGAACCGGCGCGATACCTCCACGTGGCCCTCTCCTGGATTTTCAAGGTCCGAGGGGAAGATCCAGACACCGCCGCAACTGCGGTGCTCTTCGCGTTCCAAACCCTATCTCCCTGCTAGAGGTTTCCAGGGAACTCGAACGCTTATACAGAAAAGAAAACTCTTCCCAGATCTCCCGACGGCGTCTCCAGGTCATTTTGGGTTACCCCGACGAACACTCTTACGAGGGCCCGATTGGTATGCGGTTCCGCTGCCGGGTTCCGGAATAGGAACCGGATTCCCTTTCGCCCGATGGGTGTGTTTCTTCCCAAATCACGCAAAATTATATAAACAACGACGCATCTGCGACGCAACGACGACACGACTTGCGTTCGACAGTGTATAGATTTAACCAAGCAAAAATAGGAAAAGAAATCGCTTTCAGGCGTTCGACAACATCGCATCACGAAGAACGTGAAGTATCCATCGATCCGAACCGCCATCATTTTTTTTCGGCGTTCGAAGTTTTTGTCAATTTATCAATAAAAATGATCATGTTCGAGCGGTTGGATTAGGACACAAACACGAAACAACGGCGACGTAAATTGTTTGATTTAACTGCAATTTTTTTCCTCGTTTAACATTTTTGCCTTTTGCGCGCGTACGTGCGTGCGAGCGTACGTATGTTTTTCATTTGCGTTCGAGAGCGTGAATTTTAGGACACCTCATCAACATTAGATTTCTCTTAGGGCTTAGGATCGACTGACTCGTGTGCAACGGCTGTTCACACGAAACCCTTCTCCACGTCAGTCCTCCAGGGCCTCGCTGGAGTATTTGCTACTACCACCAAGATCTGCACCGACGGCGGCTCCAGGCAGGCTCACGCCCAGACCCTTCTGCGCACACCGCCGCGACCCTCCTACTCGTCAAGGCTTCATGGAGAGCGGAAAATAAATCCCGCTCCTGCGCACTTGCCGTTGACGGCGGAGTATAGGCGCGACGCTTCAGCGCCATCCATTTTCAGGGCTAGTTGCTTCGGCAGGTGAGTTGTTACACACTCCTTAGCGGATTCCGACTTCCATGGCCACCGTCCTGCTGTCTTAAGCAACCAACGCCTTTCATGGTATCCCATAAGCGTCGACTTAGGCGCCTTAACTCTGCGTTTGGTTCATCCCACAGCGCCAGTTCTGCTTACCAAAATTGGCCCACTTGGCACTCTGATCCAAGATAAAATTTTATCAATTTTATATCTCGTGGCTTCATGACGTTTCAAGCAAGCCAGAGATCTCACCCATTTAAAGTTTGAGAATAGGTTGAGGTCGTTTCGGCCCCAAGGCCTCTAATCATTCGCTTTACCAGATGAGACTCGTAATGCGTTCGAGTCGAGTGCCAGCTATCCTGAGGGAAACTTCGGAGGGAACCAGCTACTAGATGGTTCGATTAGTCTTTCGCCCCTATACCCAGTTCCGACGATCGATTTGCACGTCAGAATCGCTACGGACCTCCATCAGGGTTTCCCCTGACTTCGTCCTGACCAGGCATAGTTCACCATCTTTCGGGTCCCAACGTGTACGCTCTAGGTGCGCCTCTTCTCGCAGTGAGAACGAGACGCCCCGGGAGTGCGAGGCCTAATCGTAACGAGGCCCATCCTCCCTTAGTCGACTTCACGGACGACTTTCACTTTCATTTCGCCTTTAGGTTTATTGAATCCCAATGACTCGCGTACATGTTAGACTCCTTGGTCCGTGTTTCAAGACGGGTCCCGAGAGTACCCAAAGCAATAGCGTCGCCGACCGGTATTTCAAAGTTTGGCCAGTCCAAGGACTCCGCCTGCCAACAGCCCGCCAGGCCCGGTTACGGCGCTAAGTCCGTACATCCGGCATCTAGACTGGAACGAGCTTGCGGCGGTCCTGGACGCAATGCGTTCGAGAATTTTGCGGCCCTATACCGTCTGAGTACCGTCGCACAGTCGGCCGGGCATCCAAGGGGCTGTCATCGTACGCTAAAAGCGACGGACAGTCATCGCCTCGGGCCTTAGACCGACACGCAACGGGTCGCGACGTTCTACTAGGGGAGAAGTGCACGACTACATAGCCGGAACATTCGCCGCGGGTGGTGTGCCCACGCTGATGGGAAACCCGCCGTAACGGGACCATCCGGGGCACTATCGCACCAACACGGGAGCCAGCTTCGTTGACGATGAATCTCCCCATTCGATCTTTTGGGTTTCTCGGGTTTACCCCTGAACGGTTTCACGTACTCTTGAACTCTCTCTTCAAAGTTCTTTTCAACTTTCCCTCACGGTACTTGTTCGCTATCGGTCTCGTGGTCATATTTAGCCTTAGATGGAGTTTACCACCCACTTAGGGCTGCACTCTCAAGCAACCCGACTCTAAGGAGAGATCCACCCGAGACGCGTACCGGTCGCTACGGGCCTGGCACCCTCTATGGGTAAATGGCCCCATTCAAGATGGACTTGGACGCGATTCGATGTCTCGGGATAAACGAATCCTCCTGAACACTACATTTCCCAGCGGCGTTAACCGCGGGATTCAGTGCTGGGCTCATTCCTGTTCGTTCGCCGCTACTAAGGAAATCCTTGTTAGTTTCTTTTCCTCCGCTTATTAATATGCTTAAATTCAGCGGGTAATCTCACCTGCTCTGAGGTCGTCGAAATTTCATTATTTCTTCAAAGTTATACAAAACGTTGTAAACGCTTCTCTTTTCGGTTTCGACACGTAATACGAAAGGTATAATTAAATACCAACGCACAGGGATTATGGTCGTTCGATATTTTCCTTGTATCGTTCGATAACCAACTTTTTTTCTCTTTTCGGACCAATTACGATCGTCGACTACTCGAAAGTACGGACGAGCCAAAATGAAAGCTCGGTGTCTTCTCTCTCTTTTGTTGGACAAAAGAAAAAAGGCACTTAAAAAAACGCCGCATTTTCTTGTTCGGGCAGGCGGTACAACGACAAGAAAAAAAAAACGACGACGACAACGTCCGGTTGTTCCCTCGACTCGCGTCGGAGTATATATAATATATAAATCGGATATATCTTTAACTATCCAGGGCGCGTTAAAAACAAACGACGAGGAGAGACTACGACAACCGAGGAGATAAAGGTCAGGCCTTTTCTTCTTACCCTCGGCGCGCGCGCTCTCGCACACGATCGTTTCACGTTTTTTTTTGTCCCCTAAAGGATACATATACCGTTTATATATTTACGTTCGAATATACACTCTCGACGGTCGATAAACCGTAAAGACGCATCGTCCGATACGTTTTTCTTTCTTTTGCTGTCGCGTTCCGACGCAAAATCCCAGAAAAGGGCGAAGAATGCCAAAGACAGCCATGTAAACAATCGGTGACATATCATGGTCCAGAGAAAGGGTTAAAGGAAAAAAAAATCCCATTTTTAACGTGCGTGGTACACCTTCGTCGTGTATAATATCGTTCGATGAAACCACGAGGGCGCACAAAAGGAGAAATAAAAGCGTTTCGAGATCGATATATCTTCGGTCGTTGTTCATTTGCGTTCGACCGTTGTTCGATAAAAGAAATTTAACACACGAACAACAATGAAGCGGGACTCTCGCAAGACGATCACCAAATAAGCGTTTATCGTTCGATAGGTCCGGGGTTTTAAACGTCCGTCCGGCATATGTATGCACTTCGAGGACTGGACGACCGGAACCCGTATTGGGATCGCGCGGTCTTCCGCTTCTAATCAACGACAACGAAGCGATCTGCGCTTGAGCACGTTAAAAAAAACGTGGCGAAGCTACGATCTCGTAATAATTTAACCAGTTTAACCAGAGAGAGCTTCCGTCGCACATTTATTTTTAACATTTCTCCTCGTTGTATAAACTTTCGCACCGTCGAAAAAAAAATTCGACAATCATTTCAGACAACGTCGGGAGCGCGGAGAAACGCCGTAAACACTCTCTCTTACCTTGCTTCCTTCAAAATTTGTGTCTAACAATTCTCTCACAGGGCGAAGAATCTTTTTCTCTCTCGTCTAAATGTCCGTCTGTAGTTAGGTGTTTCGACTCGGGAGCGCTCTTCCACGGGCGGTCGTGTACGGTCTCTTTTAGGGGTTTAACTAGAAACCACGACTCACGCAAGCCGAGATAAGCGCATTCCGCCGAGAAGATCCTAAAACGAGGAACTGCGAGATATACGAAAATGTTCTTCCGTCGCCTGTGCGAAAAATTGAACACTAGCAAAGAGAGGGCGACACGAACGTTCTATTTAACATTCTCCGCGTCAAACGCCGACGAAATGTCCAACCATCGCTCGTACGTTTCCGCCAATTTCGCAAGTTGTTCTCTCTCTCGCGTTCGACCATCGATCCCGCTCCGAAACGTTCGACTTTTCGGCGTTTAACAGTTTTAATATTTATCTAGTCGAACGACGGCGGGAACGAAAAAAAAAATGAAGAGAAAACTTTTTGCTGCTAAAGGCAAACGCAAGCAGTCTTTAGTTATATAAACGACCCTCAGCCAGGCGTGGTCCAGGAATTGTATCCGTGGACCGCAATGTGCGTTCGAAATGTCGATGTTCATGTGTCCTGCAGTTCACACGTTGACGCGCAATTAGCTGCGTTCTTCATCGACCCACGAGCCAAGTGATCCACCGTTCAGGGTAATCGTATAAAAATTTTTGTTCAAATTCAACTCAGCGTCTGAAAACCAGTATGGTACGTGATTTAACCTGGTTTATAAATTCGTTCGATTGTCCATAGAATACTAACTCCAATCCAAGCGCAAGATCGAGTATCGGTATTCGGACGTCGTCTCATCGTCGCTCTGTTCATCGATTTACCCGAGCGAACGACGCCGATGCAACGGTTTGATTAAGACGACACGATAACGTCCATGGACGGGTAAAGGGCCGTATAAAACTACAAAACCGCCGATGAAACAACGCCCTGAGGCGCATTTCTCTTCGTGCGGAGAGTTTTCAGTCCGTTCCGGGTGGTAAAGTCATTCAAAAACCGTGGAAAATACGAAACGCGCTGCCGCGCGTAACACAGAGTCTCCTGTTCGCTGCTTACATATATTGGACGTCTTGGCGGTATCGCGAGATTCGATACAGACTCCATGGCCGGCGTCAGATCGGTCTACCAACGAAGGAGACTACGCTATCGTTTTCGCTTCTCAGCCGGTCCGTAAGCGATACGTTACCATATCGTCCGTCGTAAGCAGGCGGACTCTCGTGAAACAGCGACTTCGTTCGTCGAAGCGGTTTCGTGGTTCGATTTCCACATCGGTTACCCGGACACCCCCCCGTACGTGAAAGCCTCCGTATATCACCTAACGGGGCTAAAAGGGGGTGTTCCCTTTGTCCAAAGACAAAATTTAGAGAAAAAGAAAATAAAATGGGAGTCTCTCACGAAGCGGGCGAAAAAAAACAAAAATTTAACAATTTTTTTTCGCAAACCCATGCATTTCGTTACCAAACGTCCCAAAATATTTCTTTATATTCTCTACAGTGTTTTTCACACGGGTCGAGAGAGTACGCAACACGAATCAAGAATAAAAATTATAGAAAGGAAAGTCCGATAAGAATATTTCGAGATTATTATTAACCTTCACCTCTTTTTCCTTCTCCGAAATCTCTCGCTTTCCTGACGCGTATCTATTTAACAATTTCGAATCTCTCCTCCCTTTAACTCAGACGTCGCAACGAACGGGTACACCATGCATACGATCAATTTGTTTACATAACGAACCTTCTGTCGGTAAAATACGCGACAGATTCATTTATGTATATATATATATATGAGAATGTTCGTAATATTTTCCTTCGGTTCAAGTTGAACATTCTTGTTACGACGACTTTTTGTTTGTATTTATCGAATGATCGTGCGGTACCCGTTGATAAGATTAAAACGACGTCCCGGGAGAGTCGAAACCTTTCTTATACGCTACGGAAAGAAGAGCCGAGAAGAAAGACAGAGGAAACTCTCGATTTTCTTTCGTCGGTAAACTTTCGTTCTTTCTATTTACGGCGTTCGACATGAAACGGCGTTGCTCTCTCTTTTGCTATTTAACGTTCGCGCTTGTTCGTACGAAACGCGTCGGCGGATACGAAATACGGACGGGAGTATCGACGATGAGAACCAAAGCGACCTCCTACACGTAACCGTAATATATCTCTCCGCATCACGACTGCCGTAACGACGAATTTTCATTTAACATTTTTGGTATCTGTTTTTTTCTCACTTGTTTGCTACTACCTCCAAAAATTTCATGATCTCTTTTTTTCTCTAATCATCTAACGTGGCTCTCCGTTTATACGCATTTTTTGTAGTGTACGGCCAATATTATAATATTTGTTTGTATACGCGAGGAGCTGCACTTTCCCTCCTCATTTTTGCGTATCATGTGTTTATAGTCATTTATATGTACACTTTTGGCTGCTTTTAAGTGTATTTTCACTGTGAAGTCATAGATTTTTGTATTTTCATTGTGAAGTCATAGATTTTGTATTTTCATTGTGAAGTCATAGATTTTGTATTTTCATTGTGAAGTCATAGATTTTTAAGTTTTTCGTTTGGCACGTACTTATATCAGTATTAGTATTATTATATCATGTGTTTCGTGTCTTGCGTATCATGTGTTTAAATGTCAGAGCTCACGCAGTGATAGAGTTCTCTCTTTCAAACTTTGTAAGTTTGTTTAAATTTTCGTTAATGATCCTTCCGCAGGTTCACCTACGGAAACCTTGTTACGACTTT
>CAUYWW010000245.1:2548700-2558700 GCA_963576845.1 Megachile leachella
TCGTCGAAACGAATCGAAAACCGTATCGATATAAACGTTTCATTCCTCCAACGGGGGCCTTTTCTCTCTTACTTAGTATCGATAAAGCGCGTAAAAATGCAAATCCTTTCGTGCCAGACAGATTTCTTGTTGAAAAGTTTTGGAAGCACGTACAACCGCTTTCATCACGCTTTGCATCGAAACGGTATAAGCACGTATACCACACACGCTCGTATTTAACCTCCACAATATCGGTGTTCTTTTGCCTTTATCATAAATACCATTTTTTAAAATGAACCAATATATCTCCAGCTTAAACGTTCCCTTTCATTTGGTTCTCATGTGTTTCAGTCATATAAAAATTTTGTTCCTCCAAACTCTCTCTCTTCTCCCTTTCTCTCTCATTGGTATTTTATTTAAGAAACACCCGATAAAGGTTAGCGCGTACAGTGGCGTGCTGAACGTACCGTGAATAGCGCGTACAGCGGACATGCTGTTCGAAAAACGAACAAGAGGAAGCACGTATTAAAGGCAGCTCGCGCTAGGCATATATCGATACGAAACCTCCGTTTTAGTCTCTCTTTTCGTCGTGGATATCGAAGAAGCGCGTAAAAGAAAATCGCTAAAACTCTTCTCTCGTGCCGGAAAGTGTTTATCCGTTCTAATTTTGGAAGCACGTACAACCGCTTTCACGCTTTGCATCGAAACGGTATAAGCACGTAAACCACACACGCTCGTATTTAACCTCCACAATATCGGTGTTCTTTTGCCTTTATCATAAATACCATTTTTTAAAATGAACCAATATATCTCCAGCTTAAACGTTCCCTTTCATTTGGTTCTCATGTGTTTCAGTCATATTAAATTTTTGTTCCTCCAAACTCTCTCTCTCTTCTCCCTTTCTCTCTCATTGGTATTTTATTTAAGAAACACCCGATAAAGGTTAGCGCGTACAGTGGCGTGCTGAACGTACCGTGATAGCGCGTACAACGGACATGCTGTTCGAAAAAAATCGAATCGGAGCAAGCACGTATACAGAGAAGTTTAGCTCGCGCTGGGCACAATCGATTCTTACAAATCCACCCATTTCCATTTTCTCTTTCTCGAAATTTCGAGGTCATAGTTACAGTATACATAATAATATATTATTTTGTACGTATAAGCGAAAACTCGATATAAAATATCGGAGAAATCACCCGTACCGAAAACTCTTCGCTTTGGAAGAAGTTTCCATTTCAGAAACCGTTTTTGTCAGTCATAGTTACATATTATTTCGTTTTAATATCTCTGCGCTGTACGTATAGTGAAGAATTATTTAACATAGTTCTTCACCGTACCGAAAAACTCTCCGCAAGGAAGAAGTTTTTCTCGCGCATCGAGAAAATATTTAGGCGTTCGAGACGCAGAAAACATTAAGGGACGTAATGTAATTTGTGTATTTCGGAATAAATATTCCGCTTCATAATTTTGTAGCCTCTCGTTTGAAAGCGTAGTAACGAACAAGTTCGTTCAACACCACTTTCTGGTTCATTTTTATATTTAACCATTTCTGTTGCCGTTCATAACGGCAACATGGTTTATAGCCTGTGTCTTTTCTTGAAGTACAACGTACACACCGAAGTGCACACGAGTCACCAGCCTCATGTTAAAGGTTTGTCGCATAAGTGCCATTTGGTCTTAGACGCCGACACGCGACAATGCAGTGTGGAGAAAATCCTGAAACGATGCCGAGAACACGAACAGTCGAGGTAACAAGAAGTTACGCACGAGGAGCGGTGGACTAGTTCTCAACCGAGGTCATAGAATAGCCACGCGCCCGACTCCGTTCCGCCTGGCACGTTCGGACCGAACGTCTCCTTACAGGTACCGAACGGCCGGCCGGATCGTCGGCGACGCCGGCCGTTACGCGCGGGCGTTTACCGCGCCAACCCGCGAACCGATCGTGCCATTTCGAAAGTGCGGTAAAACTTAGCGTGAAAAAATCGATATTACAAAAAGTTATGAAACACGCTAAAAAGTATACGGACGATGTTTTAACAATTATTTTACGAAATTTAATGATAAAATTAGTCGAAAAAAATTTTTTTATTTTTTTTTCGCCAAAATCAATACACAAACGAATCGCTAATGTACTAAACAAGCAGCAAACAACAAAATACATCGTTATAACATATAAAAAATGAGAAAATATTTCTAATATTTCAAAGAAATAAGGAAAATTCATTCCGCATAGTCGGTTCGGCGCCCAGTCCGAACATGCCAAAGTTCCTCCGGCATAGTCGGTTCGGTGAATCGATGACTGACAACCTATATAAAAAAGCATTAAAACGTATAGAATAACGTATTACCAGAACATTTATACCACTTTGGCACGTTCGGATTCATAAATAACAAAATTATTGAAAATTTTTCGTTCCGCATAGTCGGTTCGGTGAATCGATGACTGATAACCTGTATAAAAAATTATTAAAACGTATAGAATAACGTATTACTAGAACATTTATACCACTTTGGCACGTTCGGATTCATAAATAACAAAATTATTGAAAATTTTTCGTTCCGCATAGTCGGTTCGGTGCCCAGTCCGAACATGACAAAGTTCCTCCGGCATAGTCAGTTCGGTGAATCGATCACTGATAACCCATACAAAAAACCATTAAAACGTATAGAATAACGTATTACTAGAATATTTATACCACTTTCGCACGTTCGGATTCATAAATAACAAAATTATTGAAAATTTTTCGTTCCGCATAGTCGGTTCGGTGCCCAGTCCGATCATGCCAAAGTTCCTCCGGCATAGTCGGTTCGGTGAATCGATCACTGATAACCCATACAAAAAACCATTAAAACGTATAGAATAACGTATTACCAGAACATTTATACCACTTTGGCACGTTCGGATTCATAAATAACAAAATTATTGAAAATTTTTCGTTCCGCATAGTCGGTTCGGTGAATCGATCACTGATAACCCATACAAAAAACCATTAAAACGTATAGAATAACGTATTACTAGAATATTTATACCACTTTGCCACATTCGGATTCATAAATAACAAAATTATTGAAAACTTTTCGTTCCGCATAGTCGGTTCGGCGCCCGGTCCGAACATGCCAAAGTTCCTCCGGCATAGTCGGTTCGTTGAATCGATGACTGATAACCTGTATAAAAAACCATTAAAACGTATAGAATAACGTATTACTAGAACATTTATACCACTTTGCCACATTCGGATTCATAAATAACAAAATTATTGAAAATTTTTCGTTCCGCAAAGTCGGTTCGGCGCCCGGTCCGAACATGCCAAAGTTCCTCCGGCATAATCGGTTCGTTGAATCGATGACTGATAACCTGTATAAAAAACCATTAAAACGTATAGAATAACGTATTACTAGAACATTTATACAACTTTGGCACGTTCGGATTCATAAATAACAAAATTATTGAAAATTTTTCTTTCCGCATAGTCGGTTCGGTGGGCGCTCCGAAGGGACCAAACTCCATCGCGCATAGTCGGTTCGGTGAAACGATGATCGACAACCTACATAAAAAGCACCTAGAATCGTTAGTATATCGTATTTGTAACACTTTTATGTCATTTTGGCACGTTTGTACCCGTAGTTGAAGAAATTATCGACGATACTCCGTTCCGCATAGTCGGTTCGGTGGGCGCTCCGAACGGGCCAAACTTCATCGCGCATAGTCGGTTCGGTGAAACGATGATCGACAACCTACATAAAAAGCACCTAGAATCGTTAGTATACCGTATTTGTAACACTTTTATGTCATTTTGGCACGTTTGTACCCGTAATTGAAGAAATTATCGACGATACTCCGTTCCGCATAGTCGGTTCGGTGGGCGCTCCGAACGGGCCAAACTTCATCGCGCATAGTCGGTTCGGTGAAACGATGATCGACAACCTACATAAAAAGCACCTAGAATCGTTAGTATACTGTATTTTTAACACTCCTATGTCGTTTCGGCACGTTTGTACCCGTAATTGTAGAAATTATCGACGATGCTCCGTTTCGCATAGTCGGTTCGGTGAAACGATGATCGACAACCTATATAAAAATCACCTAGAATCGTTAGTGTACTGTATTTGTAACACTTCTATGTCGTTTTAGCACGTTTGTACCCGTAGTTGAAGAAATTATCGACGATACTCCGTTCCGCATAGTCGGTTCCGTGGGCGCTCCGAACGGGCCAAACTCCATCGCGCATAGTCGGTTCGGTGAAACGATGATCGACAACCTACATAAAAAGCACCTAGAATCGTTAGTATACCGTATTTGTAACACTTTTATGTCATTTTGACACGTTTGTACCCGTAATTGTAGAAATTATCGACGATGCTCCGTTTCGCATAGTCGGTTCGGTGAAACGATGATCGACAACCTATATAAAAATCACCTAGAATCGTTAGTGTACTGTATTTGTAACACTTCTATGTCGTTTTAGCACGTTTGTACCCCTAATTGTAGAAAATATCGACGATACTCCGTTTCGCATAGTTTGTTCGGTGAAACGATGATCGACAACCTATATAAAAAGCACCTAGAATCGTTAGTATACGGTATCTGTAACACTTCTATGTCATTTTGGCACGATTATACCCCTAATTGAGGAAATTATCGACGATACTCCGTTTCGCATAGTCGGTTCGGTGGGCGCTCCGAACGGGCCAAACTCCAGCGCGCATAGTCGGTTCGGTGAAACGATGATCGACAACCTATATAAAAAGCACCTAGAATCGTTAGTATACGGTATCTGTAACACTTCTATGTCATTTTGGCACGATTGTACCCCTAATTGAAGAAATTATCGACGATACTCCGTTTCGCATAGTCGGTTCGGTGGGCGTTCCGAACGGGCCAAACTCCAGCGCGCATAGTCGGTTCGGTGAAACGATGATCGACAACCTATATAAAAAGCACCTAGAATCGTTAGTGTACTGTATTTGTAACACTTCTATGTCGTTTTAGCACGTTTGTACCCCTAATTGAAGAAATTATCGACGATACTCCGTTTCGCATAGTCGGTTCGGTGGGCGCTCCGAACGGGCCAAACTCCAGCGCGCATAGTCGGTTCGGTGAAACGATGATCGACAACCTATATAAAAAGCACCTAGAATCGTTAGTGTACTGTATTTGTAACACTTCTATGTCGTTTTAGCACGTTTGTACCCCTAATTGAAGAAATTATCGACGATACTCCGTTTCGCATAGTCGGTTCGGTGGGCGCTCCGAACGGGCCAAACTCCAGCGCGCATAGTCGGTTCGGTGAAACGATGATCGACAACCTATATAAAAAGCACCTAGAATCGTTAGTGTACTGTATTTGTAACACTTCTATGTCGTTTTAGCACGTTTGTACCCCTAATTGAAGAAATTATCGACGATACTCCGTTTCGCATAGTCGGTTCGGTGGGCGCTCCGAACGGGCCAAACTCCAGCGCGCATAGTCGGTTCGGTGAAACGATGATCGACAACCTATATAAAAAGCACCTAGAATCGTTAGTGTACTGTATTTGTAACACTTCTATGTCGTTTTAGCACGTTTGTACCCCTAATTGAAGAAATTATCGACGATACTCCGTTTCGCATAGTCGGTTCGGTGGGCGCTCCGAACGGGCCAAACTCCAGCGCGCATAGTCGGTTCGGTGTTGCGGTCAATATTCTCTAAGTCCTGGCCGCGTATTGCTTTTAGATTCTCTAAGTCCTGGCCGCGTATTGCTTTTAGATTTTCTAAGTCCTGGCCGCGTATTGCTTTTAGATTTTCTAAGTCCTGGCCGCGTATTGTTTTCCCATTTGCTAAGTCCAGCCGCCTATTGCTTTCCGTCTCTCCGGGATCGGCCCGCGTAAGTAACGGTTAGCATTCCCGAAGTCTCAGTCGCGTCAGAGACATTATTTTTTTAAGTCTGCTGGCGATTTTGGCTCCAATTTTTCTCTATACGCGCGCGCGCGCGCCTTTCTATTTTTTTTCTAAGTGCCAGCGGCGTATTGCTTTCTAAAAATTTTTTTCGCGCTTCGCGCGAACGAGGAACAAAAAAAAAATAATTTTTTTTTTCCTCTCCTCTTAAGTCCTTTAACTTTCCTTGCCTTTCTCGCTTTTCCTCTCTTCTTCACACTTTCGCTCTATATTAATATATAGTATTATATATATTTAATTCGTTATGCCATTTATTAATATTCTATATTATTATATCATGTCTAATAATATAATAAACTATTTATTATATTATAATACTTAATATGATCCTCCTCCAACTTATAATTCATTTTATCTCTCCATTATTATTAGGCCATCTCTCCTTCAATCATAATATGTTCTACTGTATCATCGTGAACATGGAGAGTGAGGATAGACCAGAGGAGGGATCATATATTTTTCTGACACTTCTTGTATAGAAACTTTGAGTTTCGTTTGCTTTGCGCATATTCGTACACACAACTTGATGTGCGACTTACATATCTCCTCTTTCGTTCTTTAATTCTCACCAATTAGTACGAAGTCACGAAATAAATATTTATCTCGGATTCGTACGAGAGGTGTCTGGCCTTCCTCAGAACACATCTCTCTTTATTCGTACGATCTAAGTATATCTCGTGTGTCCCGTGCCGAAGTCTAGAAAAATTTCTATACCTTCGACTTTTCGTACGGCGGACACATTTTTTCTTAGGACACCTCCTCCGTTTTGCTTTGCACAACTTTATTTAATTTATTTTAGGGACGTAATTTTAGCATGTATTATTCGATGCATTGCAACATCAGTACATCTGCTCATTCGCCACAGTTCTGCTCTTAACCACACTTTGGGTCTATTTGACCCGTGGTGACTTTCGGCGGAGACGACGCTGCCAATTCACAAGGCACGTTCGGGACTGTCGTCTCCTTACAGGTACCGATCGGCCGGCCGGATCGTCGGCGACTCCGGCACTTACGCACTGAACTTTATGTTATAAAAGTGCGATTTTTGCTCAACATTTCGAAAGTCGATTTTTACTTTGAAAATTTTTACGAACTTCCCAACTTACGTTGTCGTTCGTTATGTTATTTCCATGCACCACCAATTGCCATTTCATATTATTTCTCATCGTA
Organism: Megachile leachella; assembly: GCA_963576845.1. NCBI lineage: Eukaryota > Metazoa > Arthropoda > Insecta > Hymenoptera > Megachilidae > Megachile > Megachile leachella. Next base: position 2,555,786 of record CAUYWW010000245.1, read on the forward strand.
CGAAAGTACCGAAGTAAAAATACTTAGTCTCCCGTACGAGAGAAATTTTGCCTTAGGACACCTTCAAAACTTGTAAAATTTCATTAATTTTACTTTGAAAATTTTTACGAACTTCCCAACTTACGCTGTCGTTCGTTATGTTATTTCCATGCACCACCAATTGCCATTTCATATTATTTCTCATCGTACGAAAGTACCGAAGTAAAAATACTTAGTCTCCCGTACGAGAGAAATTTTGCCTTAGGACACCTTCAAAAACTTGTAAAATTTCATTAATTTTACTTTGAAAATTTTTACGAACTTCCCAACTTACGTTGTCGTTCGTTATGTTATTTCCATGCACCACCAATTGCCATTTCATATTATTTCTCATCGTACGAAAGTACCGAAGTAAAAATACTTAGTCTCCCGTACGAGAGAAATTTTGCCTTAGGACACCTTCAAAAACTTGTAAAATTTCATTAATTTTACTTTGAAAATTTTTACGAACTTCCCAACTTACGTTGTCGTTCGTTATGTTATTTCCATGCACCACCAATTGCCATTTCATATTATTTCTCATCGTACGAAAGTACCGAAGTAAAAATACTTAGTCTCCCGTACGAGAGAAATTTTGCCTTAGGACACCTTCAAAAACTTGTAAAATTTCATTAATTTTACTTGGAACATAATTTTATATTATGTCAGTTCGTTACGTTTTAGCAACGATTATTCGTGCTTGCCAAAGTTCCGCTTATACGTATTTTGGATCTTTTTGACCCGCGGTAACTTTCGGCCGAGACGACGCTGCCAATTCACAAGGCACGTTCGGGACTGTCGTCTCCCTACAGGTACCGAACGGCCGGCCGGATCGTCGGCGACGCCGGCCGGTACGCGCGGGCGCCTCCCGCGCCAACCCGCGATCCGATCGTGCCAATTCGAGAGTGCGGTAAAACTTAGCGTGAAAAAATCGATTTTACAAAAAGTTGTGAAACACGCTTAAAATGATATACAAACAATTTCTACATATATTTTGCGAAATTTAACGATAAAACTCACATATAAAAAATTTTTTTTTTAGCAGAAATTGAGAATAAATCGCTCCGGCATAGTCGGTTCGGAGAATTTATGACTGACAACCCATTCCAAAACCGATTGGACTCGTTAGAGTAATGAATTCTTAATATTTCTATATGGTTTTGGCACCTTCGGATTCATAAATGAAAAAGTTATTAAGAAGAAATCGTTCCGCATAGTCGGTTCGGAGCACTTATGATCGACAACCCATTCCAAAACCGATTGGACTCGTTAAAGTAATGTATTTTTAATACTCTTATATGGTTTTGGCACGTTCGGACTCATAAATGCAGAAGTTATTAAGGATAAATCGCTCCGCATAGTCGGTTCGGTGCGCCGTCAGAACGTGCCAAACTTCCAGCGGTGTGTAGGCTTCGGTGGCGAGTTCGGACGCGATAAAGTCCCTCCGGCATAGTCGGTTCGGAGAATTTATGACCGACAACCCTTTCCAAAACCGATTGGACTCGTTAGAGTAATGAATTCTTAATATTTCTATATGGTTTTGGCACCTTCGGATTCATAAATGAAAAAGTTATTAAGAAGAAATCGTTCCGCATAGTCGGTTCGGAGCACTTATGATCGACAACCCATTCCAAAACCGATTGGACTCGTTAAAGTAATGTATTTTTAATACTCTTATATGGTTTTGGCACGTTCGGACTCATAAATGCAGAAGTTATTAAGGATAAATCGCTCCGCATAGTCGGTTCGGTGCGCCGTCAGAACGTGCCAAACTTCCAGCGGTGTGTAGGCTTCGGTGGCGAGTTCGGACGCGATAAAGTCCCTCCGGCATAGTCGGTTCGGAGAATTTATGACCGACAACCCTTTCCAAAACCGATTGGACTCGTTAGAGTAATGTATTCTTAATATTTCTAGATGGTTTTGGCTCCTTCGGATTCATAAATGAAAAAGTTATTAAGAAGAAATCGTTCCGCATAGTCGGTTCGGAGCACTTATGATCGACAACCCATTCCAAAACCGATTGGACTCGTTAAAGTAATGTATTTTTAATACTCTTATATGGTTTTGGCACGTTCGGATTCATAAATGCAAAAGTTATTAAGGATAAATCGCTCCGCATAGTCGGTTCGGTGCGCCGTCAGAACGTGCCAAACTTCCAGCGGTGTGTAGGCTTCGGTGGCGAGTTCGGACGCGATAAAGTCCCTCCGGCATAGTCGGTTCGGAGAATTTATGACCGACAACCCTTTCCAAAACCGATTGGACTCGTTAGAGTAATGTATTCTTAATATTTCTAGATGGTTTTGGCTCCGTCGGATTCATAAATGAAAAAGTTATTAAGAAGAAATCGTTCCGCATAGTCGGTTCGGAGCACTTATGATCGACAACCCATTCCAAAACCGATTGGACTCGTTAAAGTAATGTATTTTTAATACTCTTATATGGTTTTGGCACGTTCGGATTCATAAATGCAAAAGTTATTAAGGATAAATCGCTCCGCATAGTCGGTTCGGTGCGCGGTCAATATTTTCTAAGTTCTGGCAGCGTATTGCTTTTCTTACAAGTGGCTTAAATACAAGTTCTGGCAGCGTATTGCTTTTCTTATAGGTGGCTTAAATACAAGTTCTGGCAGCGTATTGCTTTTCTTATAGGTGGCTTAAATACAAGTTCTGGCAGCGTATTGCTTTTCTTACAAGTGGCTTAAATACAAGTTCTGGCAGCGTATTGCTTTTCTTATAGGTGGCTTAAATACAAGTTCTGGCAGCGTATTGCTTTTCTTATAGGTGGCTTAAATGCAAGTTCTGGCAGCGTATTGCTTTTCTTACAGGTGGCTTAAATACAAGTTCTGGCAGCGTATTGCTTTTCTTACAAGTGGCTTAAATACAAGTTCTGGCAGCGTA
>CAUYWW010000245.1:2563700-2566200 GCA_963576845.1 Megachile leachella
TGGAGAGTAATTCAACCTTTTGGTGGGGTTTTAATGCCAGCCTCTTAACCCTTTTTATGGCATTATTAATCTCGGTGCGGAGGTCACCGAGATCTATCCCAGTCCAGGGAGTTATGTTTACTCCCAAATATCTAATACGTGTCTCCGCACTCGCAAACGGGACACGCTCTCCACCACTTAGGACCAGCCCGGGGTCTTTGATGTAATAAGAACCTCTTGTCGGCACCACTTGGAAGGCTACACATTTGGGTGCCGAAATAGTCATCCCCAGGGCGTTGAGGTATGACTCGACTATATTCAAGAGGTTCTTGGCCTGTGGTACGTCGCCGGCGACCAAATACAGGTCGTCGGCGAAGGCCAGGCAGGAAATTTCCTGCTCCTCATTGATTTTAAATCCGGGCTGGCTCTCCAACGCGAGGAGGAGCGGCTCCAAAACTATATTAAACAGCAGAGGGGATAAAGGATCCCCCTGCTTAACCCCGCGTTGGAGATGGACTGGGATAGTTTCCCCACCGTAATTAATATTGGTGTGCACATCCTTGTACGATTGGCACACGAGCCGTACCACATGCTCGTGTAGCCCTTTCTTCCGCAGTGCAGGCCCCAAGATGTCGTGGGGCACAGTGTCGAAGGCCTTTGACACATCAAGCTGCACTGCGACCAGGCCTCCTTGCTTCTTGCCTTGAGCAAGTACTTCTGATAGGATGTGCACATTATTGTAGCACCCCCTCTCCGAAACAAAGCCCTTCTGACGAGGGGTGCCTCGCACCTTTAGTCTCAGCTTAGTGTCGATTATCCCCCAGTATAATCGACATAGCAGAGAACTAATCGTGAGGGGACGATAATTTTCAACGAACTTTTCGTTCTTCCCCTCCTTAGGTATTAATATGGTGCGGTTTCGTCCCCAGGAAGTTGGCTGCAACCCGGTAACCATTAAAAGGTTATACAGCTTCCTGAGGGCATTTGCTGCTCCTCGGGATCGTATCTGGTCTTTACGGATCCCGTCGAGGCCAGGAGCAGTGTCCGCTTTGGTGCGGGTGATCCGACCTCTTACATCAGAGATGGTGATTGATGGTAAGAGGTCGCTGAGGGGGAGGTGTTCCTCCTGATCACCCAGACTAGGCAGGCGTACGTCCGGCTTCGTTCCCCAAAGTTTTTCGTACGCCTGCTTTATATCTTGCGGTTGCAAGGGATGTTGTCCTTGCACCCAGTAGTCAACACCATTGCGGACAAACTTAGCAAGGAGACCTGGATTCTTTTTATAGAGGTCCTGGGTCCGGGCAAAGATGTACCGCCGGAAAGCTCTCTTTCCGGACCCTTGTTTGCGCGTCCTCCTTCGCCGCCCATCAGAGCTCGGCAGGGACGACACCAACAGGTCATAGACTTTGTCGATGTCGCCCTGCGTTACGCTGGCTGGGCTCTGCTGGGCGGATCGTAGGAGGGCGCTTATTTCAGTGAGGAATTCCTCCGGTCCCGGGAAGTCTTCTAAGTCTTCCAGAGCGCTGCCGGTGACTTCCGCTGCCCAATTCTCAAATTCACTATCATCGGGACCGGAAGGAACTCCTCGTCCTTCCACCGGGACCTCATCGGTGGAAGGATCAGGAGGGCCCTGCGAAGCATCTTCCCACTCCTCTTCACTGTCCGTGAGGTGTGGCTCCGCAGGACCCTCCTCTTCGACCTGCTCCGGGCTAGCAGGTCGGGCCGTGTGTTGAGTCCGCTGCCTTCTCAACACACGGCGGCCATCGGCCCTTTTGTCCCGGATTTGCTTAACTGTTTTCGTTGTGAGGACCCCCGCAATGGCCTTGGCGATATATCTCTCATTTTTGAAACGTTCTTCTAGCTCCGCCAAGAGCCGCTCCTCCTCCTCCGTCCAAGCTTTGCCTCGACGTGGAGGACGAGGAGCTAGGGGGTCCCTCGGGACCTCAGCTGCAAGGCGTCGAGCTTCATTCCTTGCAGCTGGATGCTTGTGCATCAGGTGCAGACTTAAACCCCGTGGGGTTGCGTATCGCTTTTCGCAATACTCGCACTGCAGGCCCTCCTCTGCAGGCGGCTGCCCTGAGCACTTTGGCCGATGGCAATCTGCGGCATGCCGTTTGCTGAATTCCTTTAAGCATCGTGTGCAGCGGAAAATCAGAGAGCTCCGCCGGTGCGCCTCTTCATAGTGGCGGAGCTCATCGGCATACCGCAGAAACATTATATTTCCCCTTCCAGCCCTGGCGCAAATAGTGCAAGTGCGGGTCTGGAAGGGGGTCTCTACAATAATCATGTCCGGGGACATAGCCGAGTCGTCATAATTGGCCCCCAATCGAGGCCTCCTAGGCCTGAGGGAGCGCGCGGGGCCAGATGCGGCTGCCCCATCCGAGGCTCTTCCTGCTGCCGAACTGACCAGGAAAAGCCAGGGCGGCCGGGTGGTCAGCCCGGCCGCCTGAGCCCCAGCGGATCTTGGCAGAAGGTCCCCCCCCGACTCTCGCCACGAGGAGGCTTCCGCTGTACCCTCAGG
>CAUYWW010000245.1:2571200-2573700 GCA_963576845.1 Megachile leachella
TATATAAACGACCCTCAGCCAGGCGTGGTCCAGGAATTGTATCCGTGGACCGCAATGTGCGTTCGAAATGTCGATGTTCATGTGTCCTGCAGTTCACACGTTGACGCGCAATTAGCTGCGTTCTTCATCGACCCACGAGCCAAGTGATCCACCGTTCAGGGTAATCGTATAAAAATTTTTGTTCAAATTCAACTCAGCGTCTGAAAACCAGTATGGTACGTGATTTAACCTGGTTTATAAATTCGTTCGATTGTCCATAGAATACTAACTCCAATCCAAGCGCAAGATCGAGTATCGGTATTCGGACGTCGTCTCATCGTCGCTCTGTTCATCGATTTACCCGAGCGAACGACGCCGATGCAACGGTTTGATTAAGACGACACGATAACGTCCATGGACGGGTAAAGGGCCGTATAAAACTACAAAACCGCCGATGAAACAACGCCCTGAGGCGCATTTCTCTTCGTGCGGAGAGTTTTCAGTCCGTTCCGGGTGGTAAAGTCATTCAAAAACCGTGGAAAATACGAAACGCGCTGCCGCGCGTAACACAGAGTCTCCTGTTCGCTGCTTACATATATTGGACGTCTTGGCGGTATCGCGAGATTCGATACAGACTCCATGGCCGGCGTCAGATCGGTCTACCAACGAAGGAGACTACGCTATCGTTTTCGCTTCTCAGCCGGTCCGTAAGCGATACGTTACCATATCGTCCGTCGTAAGCAGGCGGACTCTCGTGAAACAGCGACTTCGTTCGTCGAAGCGGTTTCGTGGTTCGATTTCCACATCGGTTACCCGGACACCCCCCCGTACGTGAAAGCCTCCGTATATCACCTAACGGGGCTAAAAGGGGGTGTTCCCTTTGTCCAAAGACAAAATTTAGAGAAAAAGAAAATAAAATGGGAGTCTCTCACGAAGCGGGCGAAAAAAAACAAAAATTTAACAATTTTTTTTCGCAAACCCATGCATTTCGTTACCAAACGTCCCAAAATATTTCTTTATATTCTCTACAGTGTTTTTCACACGGGTCGAGAGAGTACGCAACACGAATCAAGAATAAAAATTATAGAAAGGAAAGTCCGATAAGAATATTTCGAGATTATTATTAACCTTCACCTCTTTTTCCTTCTCCGAAATCTCTCGCTTTCCTGACGCGTATCTATTTAACAATTTCGAATCTCTCCTCCCTTTAACTCAGACGTCGCAACGAACGGGTACACCATGCATACGATCAATTTGTTTACATAACGAACCTTCTGTCGGTAAAATACGCGACAGATTCATTTATGTATATATATATATATGAGAATGTTCGTAATATTTTCCTTCGGTTCAAGTTGAACATTCTTGTTACGACGACTTTTTGTTTGTATTTATCGAATGATCGTGCGGTACCCGTTGATAAGATTAAAACGACGTCCCGGGAGAGTCGAAACCTTTCTTATACGCTACGGAAAGAAGAGCCGAGAAGAAAGACAGAGGAAACTCTCGATTTTCTTTCGTCGGTAAACTTTCGTTCTTTCTATTTACGGCGTTCGACATGAAACGGCGTTGCTCTCTCTTTTGCTATTTAACGTTCGCGCTTGTTCGTACGAAACGCGTCGGCGGATACGAAATACGGACGGGAGTATCGACGATGAGAACCAAAGCGACCTCCTACACGTAACCGTAATATATCTCTCCGCATCACGACTGCCGTAACGACGAATTTTCATTTAACATTTTTGGTATCTGTTTTTTTCTCACTTGTTTGCTACTACCTCCAAAAATTTCATGATCTCTTTTTTTCTCTAATCATCTAACGTGGCTCTCCGTTTATACGCATTTTTTGTAGTGTACGGCCAATATTATAATATTTGTTTGTATACGCGAGGAGCTGCACTTTCCCTCCTCATTTTTGCGTATCATGTGTTTATAGTCATTTATATGTACACTTTTGGCTGCTTTTAAGTGTATTTTCACTGTGAAGTCATAGATTTTTGTATTTTCATTGTGAAGTCATAGATTTTGTATTTTCATTGTGAAGTCATAGATTTTGTATTTTCATTGTGAAGTCATAGATTTTTAAGTTTTTCGTTTGGCACGTACTTATATCAGTATTAGTATTATTATATCATGTGTTTCGTGTCTTGCGTATCATGTGTTTAAATGTCAGAGCTCACGCAGTGATAGAGTTCTCTCTTTCAAACTTTGTAAGTTTGTTTAAATTTTCGTTAATGATCCTTCCGCAGGTTCACCTACGGAAACCTTGTTACGACTTTTACTTCCTCTAAATAATCAAGTTTGGTCATCTTTCCGGTAACATCGGCAATGCCGAGACATTGCCGCGCACCAGTCCGAAGACCTCACTAAATCATTCAATCGGTAGTAGCGACGGGCGGTGTGTACAAAGGGCAGGGACGTAATCAACGCGAGCTTATGACTCGCATTTACTGGGAATTCCTCGTTCATGGGGAATAATTTCAAGCCCCAATCCCTAGCACGAAGGAGGTTCAGCGGGTTA
>CAUYWW010000245.1:2576200-2588700 GCA_963576845.1 Megachile leachella
TGCCTTTATCATAAATACCATTTTTTAAAATGAACCAATATATCTCCAGCTTAAACGTTCCCTTTCATTTGGTTCTCATGTGTTTCAGTCATATAAAAATTTTGTTCCTCCAAACTCTCTCTCTTCTCCCTTTCTCTCTCATTGGTATTTTATTTAAGAAACACCCGATAAAGGTTAGCGCGTACAGTGGCGTGCTGAACGTACCGTGAATAGCGCGTACAGCGGACATGCTGTTCGAAAAACGAACAAGAGGAAGCACGTATTAAAGGCAGCTCGCGCTAGGCATATATCGATACGAAACCTCCGTTTTAGTCTCTCTTTTCGTCGTGGATATCGAAGAAGCGCGTAAAAGAAAATCGCTAAAACTCTTCTCTCGTGCCGGAAAGTGTTTATCCGTTCTAATTTTGGAAGCACGTACAACCGCTTTCACGCTTTGCATCGAAACGGTATAAGCACGTAAACCACACACGCTCGTATTTAACCTCCACAATATCGGTGTTCTTTTGCCTTTATCATAAATACCATTTTTTAAAATGAACCAATATATCTCCAGCTTAAACGTTCCCTTTCATTTGGTTCTCATGTGTTTCAGTCATATTAAATTTTTGTTCCTCCAAACTCTCTCTCTCTTCTCCCTTTCTCTCTCATTGGTATTTTATTTAAGAAACACCCGATAAAGGTTAGCGCGTACAGTGGCGTGCTGAACGTACCGTGATAGCGCGTACAACGGACATGCTGTTCGAAAAAAATCGAATCGGAGCAAGCACGTATACAGAGAAGTTTAGCTCGCGCTGGGCACAATCGATTCTTACAAATCCACCCATTTCCATTTTCTCTTTCTCGAAATTTCGAGGTCATAGTTACAGTATACATAATAATATATTATTTTGTACGTATAAGCGAAAACTCGATATAAAATATCGGAGAAATCACCCGTACCGAAAACTCTTCGCTTTGGAAGAAGTTTCCATTTCAGAAACCGTTTTTGTCAGTCATAGTTACATATTATTTCGTTTTAATATCTCTGCGCTGTACGTATAGTGAAGAATTATTTAACATAGTTCTTCACCGTACCGAAAAACTCTCCGCAAGGAAGAAGTTTTTCTCGCGCATCGAGAAAATATTTAGGCGTTCGAGACGCAGAAAACATTAAGGGACGTAATGTAATTTGTGTATTTCGGAATAAATATTCCGCTTCATAATTTTGTAGCCTCTCGTTTGAAAGCGTAGTAACGAACAAGTTCGTTCAACACCACTTTCTGGTTCATTTTTATATTTAACCATTTCTGTTGCCGTTCATAACGGCAACATGGTTTATAGCCTGTGTCTTTTCTTGAAGTACAACGTACACACCGAAGTGCACACGAGTCACCAGCCTCATGTTAAAGGTTTGTCGCATAAGTGCCATTTGGTCTTAGACGCCGACACGCGACAATGCAGTGTGGAGAAAATCCTGAAACGATGCCGAGAACACGAACAGTCGAGGTAACAAGAAGTTACGCACGAGGAGCGGTGGACTAGTTCTCAACCGAGGTCATAGAATAGCCACGCGCCCGACTCCGTTCCGCCTGGCACGTTCGGACCGAACGTCTCCTTACAGGTACCGAACGGCCGGCCGGATCGTCGGCGACGCCGGCCGTTACGCGCGGGCGTTTACCGCGCCAACCCGCGAACCGATCGTGCCATTTCGAAAGTGCGGTAAAACTTAGCGTGAAAAAATCGATATTACAAAAAGTTATGAAACACGCTAAAAAGTATACGGACGATGTTTTAACAATTATTTTACGAAATTTAATGATAAAATTAGTCGAAAAAAATTTTTTTATTTTTTTTTCGCCAAAATCAATACACAAACGAATCGCTAATGTACTAAACACGCAGCAAACAACAAAATACATCGTTATAACATATAAAAAATGAGAAAATATTTCTAATATTTCAAAGAAATAAGGAAAATTCATTCCGCATAGTCGGTTCGGCGCCCAGTCCGAACATGCCAAAGTTCCTCCGGCATAGTCGGTTCGGTGAATCGATGACTGACAACCTATATAAAAAAGCATTAAAACGTATAGAATAACGTATTACCAGAACATTTATACCACTTTGGCACGTTCGGATTCATAAATAACAAAATTATTGAAAATTTTTCGTTCCGCATAGTCGGTTCGGTGAATCGATGACTGATAACCTGTATAAAAAATTATTAAAACGTATAGAATAACGTATTACTAGAACATTTATACCACTTTGGCACGTTCGGATTCATAAATAACAAAATTATTGAAAATTTTTCGTTCCGCATAGTCGGTTCGGTGCCCAGTCCGAACATGACAAAGTTCCTCCGGCATAGTCAGTTCGGTGAATCGATCACTGATAACCCATACAAAAAACCATTAAAACGTATAGAATAACGTATTACTAGAATATTTATACCACTTTCGCACGTTCGGATTCATAAATAACAAAATTATTGAAAATTTTTCGTTCCGCATAGTCGGTTCGGTGCCCAGTCCGATCATGCCAAAGTTCCTCCGGCATAGTCGGTTCGGTGAATCGATCACTGATAACCCATACAAAAAACCATTAAAACGTATAGAATAACGTATTACCAGAACATTTATACCACTTTGGCACGTTCGGATTCATAAATAACAAAATTATTGAAAATTTTTCGTTCCGCATAGTCGGTTCGGTGAATCGATCACTGATAACCCATACAAAAAACCATTAAAACGTATAGAATAACGTATTACTAGAATATTTATACCACTTTGCCACATTCGGATTCATAAATAACAAAATTATTGAAAACTTTTCGTTCCGCATAGTCGGTTCGGCGCCCGGTCCGAACATGCCAAAGTTCCTCCGGCATAGTCGGTTCGTTGAATCGATGACTGATAACCTGTATAAAAAACCATTAAAACGTATAGAATAACGTATTACTAGAACATTTATACCACTTTGCCACATTCGGATTCATAAATAACAAAATTATTGAAAATTTTTCGTTCCGCAAAGTCGGTTCGGCGCCCGGTCCGAACATGCCAAAGTTCCTCCGGCATAATCGGTTCGTTGAATCGATGACTGATAACCTGTATAAAAAACCATTAAAACGTATAGAATAACGTATTACTAGAACATTTATACAACTTTGGCACGTTCGGATTCATAAATAACAAAATTATTGAAAATTTTTCTTTCCGCATAGTCGGTTCGGTGGGCGCTCCGAAGGGACCAAACTCCATCGCGCATAGTCGGTTCGGTGAAACGATGATCGACAACCTACATAAAAAGCACCTAGAATCGTTAGTATATCGTATTTGTAACACTTTTATGTCATTTTGGCACGTTTGTACCCGTAGTTGAAGAAATTATCGACGATACTCCGTTCCGCATAGTCGGTTCGGTGGGCGCTCCGAACGGGCCAAACTTCATCGCGCATAGTCGGTTCGGTGAAACGATGATCGACAACCTACATAAAAAGCACCTAGAATCGTTAGTATACCGTATTTGTAACACTTTTATGTCATTTTGGCACGTTTGTACCCGTAATTGAAGAAATTATCGACGATACTCCGTTCCGCATAGTCGGTTCGGTGGGCGCTCCGAACGGGCCAAACTTCATCGCGCATAGTCGGTTCGGTGAAACGATGATCGACAACCTACATAAAAAGCACCTAGAATCGTTAGTATACTGTATTTTTAACACTCCTATGTCGTTTCGGCACGTTTGTACCCGTAATTGTAGAAATTATCGACGATGCTCCGTTTCGCATAGTCGGTTCGGTGAAACGATGATCGACAACCTATATAAAAATCACCTAGAATCGTTAGTGTACTGTATTTGTAACACTTCTATGTCGTTTTAGCACGTTTGTACCCGTAGTTGAAGAAATTATCGACGATACTCCGTTCCGCATAGTCGGTTCCGTGGGCGCTCCGAACGGGCCAAACTCCATCGCGCATAGTCGGTTCGGTGAAACGATGATCGACAACCTACATAAAAAGCACCTAGAATCGTTAGTATACCGTATTTGTAACACTTTTATGTCATTTTGACACGTTTGTACCCGTAATTGTAGAAATTATCGACGATGCTCCGTTTCGCATAGTCGGTTCGGTGAAACGATGATCGACAACCTATATAAAAATCACCTAGAATCGTTAGTGTACTGTATTTGTAACACTTCTATGTCGTTTTAGCACGTTTGTACCCCTAATTGTAGAAAATATCGACGATACTCCGTTTCGCATAGTTTGTTCGGTGAAACGATGATCGACAACCTATATAAAAAGCACCTAGAATCGTTAGTATACGGTATCTGTAACACTTCTATGTCATTTTGGCACGATTATACCCCTAATTGAGGAAATTATCGACGATACTCCGTTTCGCATAGTCGGTTCGGTGGGCGCTCCGAACGGGCCAAACTCCAGCGCGCATAGTCGGTTCGGTGAAACGATGATCGACAACCTATATAAAAAGCACCTAGAATCGTTAGTATACGGTATCTGTAACACTTCTATGTCATTTTGGCACGATTGTACCCCTAATTGAAGAAATTATCGACGATACTCCGTTCCGCATAGTCGGTTCGGTGGGCGTTCCGAACGGGCCAAACTCCAGCGCGCATAGTCGGTTCGGTGAAACGATGATCGACAACCTATATAAAAAGCACCTAGAATCGTTAGTGTACTGTATTTGTAACACTTCTATGTCGTTTTAGCACGTTTGTACCCCTAATTGAAGAAATTATCGACGATACTCCGTTTCGCATAGTCGGTTCGGTGGGCGCTCCGAACGGGCCAAACTCCAGCGCGCATAGTCGGTTCGGTGAAACGATGATCGACAACCTATATAAAAAGCACCTAGAATCGTTAGTGTACTGTATTTGTAACACTTCTATGTCGTTTTAGCACGTTTGTACCCCTAATTGAAGAAATTATCGACGATACTCCGTTTCGCATAGTCGGTTCGGTGGGCGCTCCGAACGGGCCAAACTCCAGCGCGCATAGTCGGTTCGGTGAAACGATGATCGACAACCTATATAAAAAGCACCTAGAATCGTTAGTGTACTGTATTTGTAACACTTCTATGTCGTTTTAGCACGTTTGTACCCCTAATTGAAGAAATTATCGACGATACTCCGTTTCGCATAGTCGGTTCGGTGAAACGATGATCGACAACCTATATAAAAATCACCTAGAATCGTTAGTGTACTGTATTTGTAACACTTCTATGTCGTTTTAGCACGTTTGTACCCCTAATTGTAGAAAATATCGACGATACTCCGTTTCGCATAGTCGGTTCGGTGAAACGATGATCGACAACCTATATAAAAAGCACCTAGAATCGTTAGTATACGGTATCTGTAACACTTCTATGTCATTTTGGCACGATTATACCCCTAATTGAGGAAATTATCGACGATACTCCGTTTCGCATAGTCGGTTCGGTGGGCGCTCCGAACGGGCCAAACTCCAGCGCGCATAGTCGGTTCGGTGAAACGATGATCGACAACCTATATAAAAAGCACCTAGAATCGTTAGTGTACTGTATTTGTAACACTTCTATGTCGTTTTAGCACGTTTGTACCCCTAATTGAAGAAATTATCGACGATACTCCGTTTCGCATAGTCGGTTCGGTGGGCGCTCCGAACGGGCCAAACTCCAGCGCGCATAGTCGGTTCGGTGTTGCGGTCAATATTCTCTAAGTCCTGGCCGCGTATTGCTTTTAGATTCTCTAAGTCCTGGCCGCGTATTGCTTTTAGATTTTCTAAGTCCTGGCCGCGTATTGCTGGTGGACGAATGGTGGCAGTGTGCCACAAGTCGGATCTCCCACCTCCTCGTGGTGTCCGCTGGGGTGGAGGCACTCTATGCTCTTCGGTAGTACTTCGGTGCTACCCAAGGGTGAGGGCCTCCATGCTAACGGGAGAACGGCGGGTCCTCCAGTTTAGGGAGGGCCTAAGATCACACCGTAAGCCTGTGGTCATGTTTCGCAGGAACGGGGAGGCTTGCCTTAACCGGCTGGCCTCGCGAGGAGTAAACCTCTATAAAAAATCCGCTGTGTGGTTCGCGGGGCGGAATACGGCCACGGTATCCCCTGCCTTGCGGTACGAGTCCGCATAAAAGGGGGTCGCTCCTGAAGTAGGTCCGATGATGTGTCGGGGCTATGCCGGCGGGGTCTTCGGACCCTGGCAGGTACTACCATGCCGGACAGACTCGCACGGAGGATCGAAAAGGGGGCGATTGGGGTTTCGGGGGGTCGTCCCAAACTAAGGTGTGCAGGCCAACCGTGCCGAGAGTTGCATGGCTGCCGGGACGTTAAACTGGGCAGTCTCTAACGGTTCCCTCGGGGGTACCTGCCGACCCCCCCGAGTAATTAGGCTTACCCGGGTATGGCGGCTCTGCCCGGGTGGACTTTATTTCCGACCATACTCGTGGGACTAGTATGGAAGATTTAGCAAAACAAACCCAACACGTTGTGGCCGCCAACGCTAAAAGCGGCCAAACGCAAGAGAAGAAGGGGGTTCAAGAGGATCGTGGAGAGAGAGGCGCACGAAACATGCCGAGCACCAGTGGCATGGCCACCTTAACTATCCCGGTGGTGAGGTGCAACACGCCCGCTCCGTCAGTGGGGCGTTTGCGAAGAACGCGCGACGTTATCGAGCGCGCTCCTCAGAGGGGTGATGGCTGCGGAAGCAGCGCCGAGCAGACGCCTTGTAGCACGGACTCGGACAGGCCGGACACGGCCCACGAGAGATTCGCGAGGCAGAAGTGGGCCGAGAGACGCAGCCAGCAGGAGGCTGCTGCCTTCGTTGCTCCGGCCCCGAAGCGACGGCCATCGTCGCGAGGAAGAAGTGCCATCGACATTGACGAGGACGACGGAAGTGACATCTCCGAGATCTCCATCGACGTGGACTGGCAGGAGAGGAGCGTCTCTCCACGTGTGGAGCGTAGAGGACGCCCGCCAAGCACCGGCGAATATGTCGGTTTGGCGGCTGCCAAGGAGCGCCATAACAAGGCGCTCCGAGAGGAACTGGAGCTCCTTAGGGAGCGACAAGCACTGGACCCGGCCTCCGAAGTCCCACCGCCGTCCAAGTCCTCCCGGCCGCTACCAGAGATCTTCGATCTCATGAGAGAGGCGAAAAGGCTACCGCGACCAGACCTGGTAGCCGAGATGTTGCGGTACGCGGACAACGTCCGACGCGTGGCTGCGGGCTCCCGCAATTTAAAGGGAACCGCAGTTAGGGAGTTGCGTATTTCGGCGAATACGATTGAGGCTTACGCTGTGGAGTTGGGCAAGAGGCCGGAGTCGGAGGGCAGCGATGCCATTCAAATTACGGAGCTGCGGCAGGCGCTGGCCATGTCTGAAATGGATAAGGAGCGCTTGCAGAGAAGCGTCGACAGTCTCCGCAAGGAGACCGAAGAGATGAAGCAGCAGATGGAGGAGTTGAGGGCGCAGCTGATGGAGAGGGCAACTCCGGTGGCTATATGCCCCCCCTCCCCACCGCGTCTGACGGAGCCCGAGCCAACGCCCCCGCGCAAAAGGAGGGCGAGCCAGCGCTCGACTACCTCGTCTCCCATCGAGGAGGAGGCGCTCAAGAGGAGGGCAATGGAGGCAGAGGCGGCTGCCCTGCCACCATCACCGGATCTCTGCCACGAGACGCCGTTAGACACCCCACGTGCGGAGGAGCGACGAGAAACGGAGCCGCCCAGGCGGATCAAGGAGGTGGAAGAACTCTCCAGCGTTGTAAGCAGCCTGACAGTGCTGGTGAAGGACCTCACAGGAGAGGTGCGCAGCGGCAGGAAAGGCCAGGGGGCCACCCGGCCGCCGGAGGTCCCTGCACAGAGAGGAAGAAGAGGGAGGAGCGGTGGTGCACCCCTCCCTCCCCGGCCTCAGCAAGAGAGGTCGAAGGCGCCTGCTGCCCCAGCCCCAGAGACCTGGGCAACGGTAGTCGGCCGGAGGGCCAAGAAGACAATGAAGAAGCAGGCAGCGGCAGCCGCGGTGACTGCGCCACCTGCAGCGGCGACTGTGCGAGCCGGCCAGAAGCCGAAGCCGCAGAAGAAGAAGAAACCGGTACTGAAGAAGGCGAAGGTGCCGAAGGCCCACGAGGTGGCGGCTCTCACCCTGACCATCCCTAGGGGTGCGGAGACCACGTACTCAGAGGCCATGAGGAGGGCGGTGCAGGCTGTGCCCGCCGCCCAACTGCAGGAGATTGGCATCAACGAAATCAGGCCGAAGAAGTCAGCCACCGGGGGTCTGATTTTGAGTGTACCAGGCCCCGATGGACACCAGAAGGTGGCGGAGCTCGTCCGTCGATTGCAGCCGGCATTTGAGGGCTCCGAGGTTGTGTTTCGACAACCAACACGGACCGTGGAAATGCGCGTCCTGGGTCTGGATGACGCAGCGACAGAGGAAGAGGTGAAGGCCGCATTGGCCGAGGTAGCGGAATGCCCACCTGATGCCATACAGGTCGGGCAAATAAAGAGGACACCCAGGAGCCTGGGGACCCTCTGGCTCAGGTGTCCCATGGAGGCAGGGAGGACCCTGGAGAAAGCAGGGAAGGTCCGCGTGGGATGGACAGCGGCGAGGATAGTTGTGCTGCCGCATCGTGCCATGCGCTGTTACAAGTGCCTGCACAGAGGGCATGCCGCCGCCATGTGCGACCAGGAGCACAATAGGTCGCACATGTGCTACAAATGCGGCGAAGAAGGCCACATCGCCAAGGAGTGCCCGGCGGAGGAAGAAAAGTGCCCGCTCTGCCGCGATCTGGGCAGGCCGGCGAATCACCGACTGGGGGCGCGCGGGTGCGCCCCAAAACCGAGGCGTACAGTCAAGCCGGCACAGAGAAACAATGCCAGTCGCGACCGTCCTCAAGAAGAGGACAGAAGGGTGTAGTCCTTCTGGGCTACACCGTTCGGGGAGTTGGCTGGCAGGCACCTAACCAGCGACCACGGCTGGTGCCTGTCAGGGCTGCAGTGGGTTCCGAGCGGGGGCTCGGGACCCCGCTGAAAGCAGCCTGGGGGCGAGTCGGCTGCGGCGTGGTACCGTGGCCGACTCGGTGCATCATGCACAGGGGTGGGAATCGTTCCTGATTTCGAGGTGCGGCGCCTTTGCGCCAGCGGCGGCGGTCGAGGGTGGATGTAACCACGGTCCCCTTGGCCGTCCTTTGCCGATGGGGTGGGTACCACCGGGGGGTTTTAGTGAGTAGGAATCTCACACTACCCCCGCTCCTCCCCCGAGGAGTGGGGGTGTCTATGAAGATTTCCCCTCGTCAAAAAAAAAAAAAAAAAAAAAAAAAAATGGCCGCGTATTGCTTTTAGATTTTCTAAGTCCTGGCCGCGTATTGTTTTCCCATTTGCTAAGTCCAGCCGCCTATTGCTTTCCGTCTCTCCGGGATCGGCCCGCGTAAGTAACGGTTAGCATTCCCGAAGTCTCAGTCGCGTCAGAGACATTATTTTTTTAAGTCTGCTGGCGATTTTGGCTCCAATTTTTCTCTATACGCGCGCGCGCGCGCCTTTCTATTTTTTTTCTAAGTGCCAGCGGCGTATTGCTTTCTAAAAATTTTTTTCGCGCTTCGCGCGAACGAGGAACAAAAAAAAAATAATTTTTTTTTTCCTCTCCTCTTAAGTCCTTTAACTTTCCTTGCCTTTCTCGCTTTTCCTCTCTTCTTCACACTTTCGCTCTATATTAATATATAGTATTATATATATTTAATTCGTTATGCCATTTATTAATATTCTATATTATTATATCATGTCTAATAATATAATAAACTATTTATTATATTATAATACTTAATATGATCCTCCTCCAACTTATAATTCATTTTATCTCTCCATTATTATTAGGCCATCTCTCCTTCAATCATAATATGTTCTACTGTATCATCGTGAACATGGAGAGTGAGGATAGACCAGAGGAGGGATCATATATTTTTCTGACACTTCTTGTATAGAAACTTTGAGTTTCGTTTGCTTTGCGCATATTCGTACACACAACTTGATGTGCGACTTACATATCTCCTCTTTCGTTCTTTAATTCTCACCAATTAGTACGAAGTCACGAAATAAATATTTATCTCGGATTCGTACGAGAGGTGTCTGGCCTTCCTCAGAACACATCTCTCTTTATTCGTACGATCTAAGTATATCTCGTGTGTCCCGTGCCGAAGTCTAGAAAAATTTCTATACCTTCGACTTTTCGTACGGCGGACACATTTTTTCTTAGGACACCTCCTCCGTTTTGCTTTGCACAACTTTATTTAATTTATTTTAGGGACGTAATTTTAGCATGTATTATTCGATGCATTGCAACATCAGTACATCTGCTCATTCGCCACAGTTCTGCTCTTAACCACACTTTGGGTCTATTTGACCCGTGGTGACTTTCGGCGGAGACGACGCTGCCAATTCACAAGGCACGTTCGGGACTGTCGTCTCCTTACAGGTACCGATCGGCCGGCCGGATCGTCGGCGACTCCGGCACTTACGCACTGAACTTTATGTTATAAAAGTGCGATTTTTGCTCAACATTTCGAAAGTCGATTTTTACTTTGAAAATTTTTACGAACTTCCCAACTTACGTTGTCGTTCGTTATGTTATTTCCATGCACCACCAATTGCCATTTCATATTATTTCTCATCGTACGAAAGTACCGAAGTAAAAATACTTAGTCTCCCGTACGAGAGAAATTTTGCCTTAGGACACCTTCAAAACTTGTAAAATTTCATTAATTTTACTTTGAAAATTTTTACGAACTTCCCAACTTACGCTGTCGTTCGTTATGTTATTTCCATGCACCACCAATTGCCATTTCATATTATTTCTCATCGTACGAAAGTACCGAAGTAAAAATACTTAGTCTCCCGTACGAGAGAAATTTTGCCTTAGGACACCTTCAAAAACTTGTAAAATTTCATTAATTTTACTTGGAACATAATTTTATATTATGTCAGTTCGTTACGTTTTAGCAACGATTATTCGTGCTTGCCAAAGTTCCGCTTATACGTATTTTGGATCTTTTTGACCCGCGGTAACTTTCGGCCGAGACGACGCTGCCAATTCACAAGGCACGTTCGGGACTGTCGTCTCCCTACAGGTACCGAACGGCCGGCCGGATCGTCGGCGACGCCGGCCGGTACGCGCGGGCGCCTCCCGCGCCAACCCGCGATCCGATCGTGCCAATTCGAGAGTGCGGTAAAACTTAGCGTGAAAAAATCGATTTTACAAAAAGTTGTGAAACACGCTTAAAATGATATACAAACAATTTCTACATATATTTTGCGAAATTTAACGATAAAACTCACATATAAAAAATTTTTTTTTTAGCAGAAATTGAGAATAAATCGCTCCGGCATAGTCGGTTCGGAGAATTTATGACTGACAACCCATTCCAAAACCGATTGGACTCGTTAGAGTAATGAATTCTTAATATTTCTATATGGTTTTGGCACCTTCGGATTCATAAATGAAAAAGTTATTAAGAAGAAATCGTTCCGCATAGTCGGTTCGGAGCACTTATGATCGACAACCCATTCCAAAACCGATTGGACTCGTTAAAGTAATGTATTTTTAATACTCTTATATGGTTTTGGCACGTTCGGACTCATAAATGCAGAAGTTATTAAGGATAAATCGCTCCGCATAGTCGGTTCGGTGCGCCGTCAGAACGTGCCAAACTTCCAGCGGTGTGTAGGCTTCGGTGGCGAGTTCGGACGCGATAAAGTCCCTCCGGCATAGTCGGTTCGGAGAATTTATGACCGACAACCCTTTCCAAAACCGATTGGACTCGTTAGAGTAATGAATTCTTAATATTTCTATATGGTTTTGGCACCTTCGGATTCATAAATGAAAAAGTTATTAAGAAGAAATCGTTCCGCATAGTCGGTTCGGAGCACTTATGATCGACAACCCATTCCAAAACCGATTGGACTCGTTAAAGTAATGTATTTTTAATACTCTTATATGGTTTTGGCACGTTCGGACTCATAAATGCAGAAGTTATTAAGGATAAATCGCTCCGCATAGTCGGTTCGGTGCGCCGTCAGAACGTGCCAAACTTCCAGCGGTGTGTAGGCTTCGGTGGCGAGTTCGGACGCGATAAAGTCCCTCCGGCATAGTCGGTTCGGAGAATTTATGACCGACAACCCTTTCCAAAACCGATTGGACTCGTTAGAGTAATGTATTCTTAATATTTCTAGATGGTTTTGGCTCCTTCGGATTCATAAATGAAAAAGTTATTAAGAAGAAATCGTTCCGCATAGTCGGTTCGGAGCACTTATGATCGACAACCCATTCCAAAACCGATTGGACTCGTTAAAGTAATGTATTTTTAATACTCTTATATGGTTTTGGCACGTTCGGATTCATAAATGCAAAAGTTATTAAGGATAAATCGCTCCGCATAGTCGGTTCGGTGCGCCGTCAGAACGTGCCAAACTTCCAGCGGTGTGTAGGCTTCGGTGGCGAGTTCGGACGCGATAAAGTCCCTCC
>CAUYWW010000245.1:2593700-2613700 GCA_963576845.1 Megachile leachella
GAGCTCGGATTCCGGGACGCGACACGAAGTCGCCAACCGTTCACCTCGCCCAGGCCCGGCACGTCAGCCTGGCCAACTTCCCGACCAAGCCCGACACGCCCCGCTCCTCAGAGCCAATCCTTATTCCGAAGTTACGGATCCAATTTGCCGACTTCCCTTACCTACATTAATCTATCGACTAGAGGCTCTTCACCTTGGAGACCTGCTGCGGATATGGGTACGAACCGGCGCGATACCTCCACGTGGCCCTCTCCTGGATTTTCAAGGTCCGAGGGGAAGATCCAGACACCGCCGCAACTGCGGTGCTCTTCGCGTTCCAAACCCTATCTCCCTGCTAGAGGTTTCCAGGGAACTCGAACGCTTATACAGAAAAGAAAACTCTTCCCAGATCTCCCGACGGCGTCTCCAGGTCATTTTGGGTTACCCCGACGAACACTCTTACGAGGGCCCGATTGGTATGCGGTTCCGCTGCCGGGTTCCGGAATAGGAACCGGATTCCCTTTCGCCCGATGGGTGTGTTTCTTCCCAAATCACGCAAAATTATATAAACAACGACGCATCTGCGACGCAACGACGACACGACTTGCGTTCGACAGTGTATAGATTTAACCAAGCAAAAATAGGAAAAGAAATCGCTTTCAGGCGTTCGACAACATCGCATCACGAAGAACGTGAAGTATCCATCGATCCGAACCGCCATCATTTTTTTTCGGCGTTCGAAGTTTTTGTCAATTTATCAATAAAAATGATCATGTTCGAGCGGTTGGATTAGGACACAAACACGAAACAACGGCGACGTAAATTGTTTGATTTAACTGCAATTTTTTTCCTCGTTTAACATTTTTGCCTTTTGCGCGCGTACGTGCGTGCGAGCGTACGTATGTTTTTCATTTGCGTTCGAGAGCGTGAATTTTAGGACACCTCATCAACATTAGATTTCTCTTAGGGCTTAGGATCGACTGACTCGTGTGCAACGGCTGTTCACACGAAACCCTTCTCCACGTCAGTCCTCCAGGGCCTCGCTGGAGTATTTGCTACTACCACCAAGATCTGCACCGACGGCGGCTCCAGGCAGGCTCACGCCCAGACCCTTCTGCGCACACCGCCGCGACCCTCCTACTCGTCAAGGCTTCATGGAGAGCGGAAAATAAATCCCGCTCCTGCGCACTTGCCGTTGACGGCGGAGTATAGGCGCGACGCTTCAGCGCCATCCATTTTCAGGGCTAGTTGCTTCGGCAGGTGAGTTGTTACACACTCCTTAGCGGATTCCGACTTCCATGGCCACCGTCCTGCTGTCTTAAGCAACCAACGCCTTTCATGGTATCCCATAAGCGTCGACTTAGGCGCCTTAACTCTGCGTTTGGTTCATCCCACAGCGCCAGTTCTGCTTACCAAAATTGGCCCACTTGGCACTCTGATCCAAGATAAAATTTTATCAATTTTATATCTCGTGGCTTCATGACGTTTCAAGCAAGCCAGAGATCTCACCCATTTAAAGTTTGAGAATAGGTTGAGGTCGTTTCGGCCCCAAGGCCTCTAATCATTCGCTTTACCAGATGAGACTCGTAATGCGTTCGAGTCGAGTGCCAGCTATCCTGAGGGAAACTTCGGAGGGAACCAGCTACTAGATGGTTCGATTAGTCTTTCGCCCCTATACCCAGTTCCGACGATCGATTTGCACGTCAGAATCGCTACGGACCTCCATCAGGGTTTCCCCTGACTTCGTCCTGACCAGGCATAGTTCACCATCTTTCGGGTCCCAACGTGTACGCTCTAGGTGCGCCTCTTCTCGCAGTGAGAACGAGACGCCCCGGGAGTGCGAGGCCTAATCGTAACGAGGCCCATCCTCCCTTAGTCGACTTCACGGACGACTTTCACTTTCATTTCGCCTTTAGGTTTATTGAATCCCAATGACTCGCGTACATGTTAGACTCCTTGGTCCGTGTTTCAAGACGGGTCCCGAGAGTACCCAAAGCAATAGCGTCGCCGACCGGTATTTCAAAGTTTGGCCAGTCCAAGGACTCCGCCTGCCAACAGCCCGCCAGGCCCGGTTACGGCGCTAAGTCCGTACATCCGGCATCTAGACTGGAACGAGCTTGCGGCGGTCCTGGACGCAATGCGTTCGAGAATTTTGCGGCCCTATACCGTCTGAGTACCGTCGCACAGTCGGCCGGGCATCCAAGGGGCTGTCATCGTACGCTAAAAGCGACGGACAGTCATCGCCTCGGGCCTTAGACCGACACGCAACGGGTCGCGACGTTCTACTAGGGGAGAAGTGCACGACTACATAGCCGGAACATTCGCCGCGGGTGGTGTGCCCACGCTGATGGGAAACCCGCCGTAACGGGACCATCCGGGGCACTATCGCACCAACACGGGAGCCAGCTTCGTTGACGATGAATCTCCCCATTCGATCTTTTGGGTTTCTCGGGTTTACCCCTGAACGGTTTCACGTACTCTTGAACTCTCTCTTCAAAGTTCTTTTCAACTTTCCCTCACGGTACTTGTTCGCTATCGGTCTCGTGGTCATATTTAGCCTTAGATGGAGTTTACCACCCACTTAGGGCTGCACTCTCAAGCAACCCGACTCTAAGGAGAGATCCACCCGAGACGCGTACCGGTCGCTACGGGCCTGGCACCCTCTATGGGTAAATGGCCCCATTCAAGATGGACTTGGACGCGATTCGATGTCTCGGGATAAACGAATCCTCCTGAACACTACATTTCCCAGCGGCGTTAACCGCGGGATTCAGTGCTGGGCTCATTCCTGTTCGCTCGCCGCTACTAAGGAAATCCTTGTTAGTTTCTTTTCCTCCGCTTATTAATATGCTTAAATTCAGCGGGTAATCTCACCTGCTCTGAGGTCGTCGAAATTTCATTATTTCTTCAAAGTTATACAAAACGTTGTAAACGCTTCTCTTTTCGGTTTCGACACGTAATACGAAAGGTATAATTAAATACCAACGCACAGGGATTATGGTCGTTCGATATTTTCCTTGTATCGTTCGATAACCAACTTTTTTTCTCTTTTCGGACCAATTACGATCGTCGACTACTCGAAAGTACGGACGAGCCAAAATGAAAGCTCGGTGTCTTCTCTCTCTTTTGTTGGACAAAAGAAAAAAGGCACTTAAAAAAACGCCGCATTTTCTTGTTCGGGCAGGCGGTACAACGACAAGAAAAAAAAAACGACGACGACAACGTCCGGTTGTTCCCTCGACTCGCGTCGGAGTATATATAATATATAAATCGGATATATCTTTAACTATCCAGGGCGCGTTAAAAACAAACGACGAGGAGAGACTACGACAACCGAGGAGATAAAGGTCAGGCCTTTTCTTCTTACCCTCGGCGCGCGCGCTCTCGCACACGATCGTTTCACGTTTTTTTTTGTCCCCTAAAGGATACATATACCGTTTATATATTTACGTTCGAATATACACTCTCGACGGTCGATAAACCGTAAAGACGCATCGTCCGATACGTTTTTCTTTCTTTTGCTGTCGCGTTCCGACGCAAAATCCCAGAAAAGGGCGAAGAATGCCAAAGACAGCCATGTAAACAATCGGTGACATATCATGGTCCAGAGAAAGGGTTAAAGGAAAAAAAAATCCCATTTTTAACGTGCGTGGTACACCTTCGTCGTGTATAATATCGTTCGATGAAACCACGAGGGCGCACAAAAGGAGAAATAAAAGCGTTTCGAGATCGATATATCTTCGGTCGTTGTTCATTTGCGTTCGACCGTTGTTCGATAAAAGAAATTTAACACACGAACAACAATGAAGCGGGACTCTCGCAAGACGATCACCAAATAAGCGTTTATCGTTCGATAGGTCCGGGGTTTTAAACGTCCGTCCGGCATATGTATGCACTTCGAGGACTGGACGACCGGAACCCGTATTGGGATCGCGCGGTCTTCCGCTTCTAATCAACGACAACGAAGCGATCTGCGCTTGAGCACGTTAAAAAAAACGTGGCGAAGCTACGATCTCGTAATAATTTAACCAGTTTAACCAGAGAGAGCTTCCGTCGCACATTTATTTTTAACATTTCTCCTCGTTGTATAAACTTTCGCACCGTCGAAAAAAAAATTCGACAATCATTTCAGACAACGTCGGGAGCGCGGAGAAACGCCGTAAACACTCTCTCTTACCTTGCTTCCTTCAAAATTTGTGTCTAACAATTCTCTCACAGGGCGAAGAATCTTTTTCTCTCTCGTCTAAATGTCCGTCTGTAGTTAGGTGTTTCGACTCGGGAGCGCTCTTCCACGGGCGGTCGTGTACGGTCTCTTTTAGGGGTTTAACTAGAAACCACGACTCACGCAAGCCGAGATAAGCGCATTCCGCCGAGAAGATCCTAAAACGAGGAACTGCGAGATATACGAAAATGTTCTTCCGTCGCCTGTGCGAAAAATTGAACACTAGCAAAGAGAGGGCGACACGAACGTTCTATTTAACATTCTCCGCGTCAAACGCCGACGAAATGTCCAACCATCGCTCGTACGTTTCCGCCAATTTCGCAAGTTGTTCTCTCTCTCGCGTTCGACCATCGATCCCGCTCCGAAACGTTCGACTTTTCGGCGTTTAACAGTTTTAATATTTATCTAGTCGAACGACGGCGGGAACGAAAAAAAAAATGAAGAGAAAACTTTTTGCTGCTAAAGGCAAACGCAAGCAGTCTTTAGTTATATAAACGACCCTCAGCCAGGCGTGGTCCAGGAATTGTATCCGTGGACCGCAATGTGCGTTCGAAATGTCGATGTTCATGTGTCCTGCAGTTCACACGTTGACGCGCAATTAGCTGCGTTCTTCATCGACCCACGAGCCAAGTGATCCACCGTTCAGGGTAATCGTATAAAAATTTTTGTTCAAATTCAACTCAGCGTCTGAAAACCAGTATGGTACGTGATTTAACCTGGTTTATAAATTCGTTCGATTGTCCATAGAATACTAACTCCAATCCAAGCGCAAGATCGAGTATCGGTATTCGGACGTCGTCTCATCGTCGCTCTGTTCATCGATTTACCCGAGCGAACGACGCCGATGCAACGGTTTGATTAAGACGACACGATAACGTCCATGGACGGGTAAAGGGCCGTATAAAACTACAAAACCGCCGATGAAACAACGCCCTGAGGCGCATTTCTCTTCGTGCGGAGAGTTTTCAGTCCGTTCCGGGTGGTAAAGTCATTCAAAAACCGTGGAAAATACGAAACGCGCTGCCGCGCGTAACACAGAGTCTCCTGTTCGCTGC
Source organism: Megachile leachella (assembly GCA_963576845.1). Lineage (NCBI taxonomy): Eukaryota > Metazoa > Arthropoda > Insecta > Hymenoptera > Megachilidae > Megachile > Megachile leachella. The sequence goes on from CAUYWW010000245.1 coordinate 2,598,957, forward strand.
TTACATATATTGGACGTCTTGGCGGTATCGCGAGATTCGATACAGACTCCATGGCCGGCGTCAGATCGGTCTACCAACGAAGGAGACTACGCTATCGTTTTCGCTTCTCAGCCGGTCCGTAAGCGATACGTTACCATATCGTCCGTCGTAAGCAGGCGGACTCTCGTGAAACAGCGACTTCGTTCGTCGAAGCGGTTTCGTGGTTCGATTTCCACATCGGTTACCCGGACACCCCCCCGTACGTGAAAGCCTCCGTATATCACCTAACGGGGCTAAAAGGGGGTGTTCCCTTTGTCCAAAGACAAAATTTAGAGAAAAAGAAAATAAAATGGGAGTCTCTCACGAAGCGGGCGAAAAAAAACAAAAATTTAACAATTTTTTTTCGCAAACCCATGCATTTCGTTACCAAACGTCCCAAAATATTTCTTTATATTCTCTACAGTGTTTTTCACACGGGTCGAGAGAGTACGCAACACGAATCAAGAATAAAAATTATAGAAAGGAAAGTCCGATAAGAATATTTCGAGATTATTATTAACCTTCACCTCTTTTTCCTTCTCCGAAATCTCTCGCTTTCCTGACGCGTATCTATTTAACAATTTCGAATCTCTCCTCCCTTTAACTCAGACGTCGCAACGAACGGGTACACCATGCATACGATCAATTTGTTTACATAACGAACCTTCTGTCGGTAAAATACGCGACAGATTCATTTATGTATATATATATATATGAGAATGTTCGTAATATTTTCCTTCGGTTCAAGTTGAACATTCTTGTTACGACGACTTTTTGTTTGTATTTATCGAATGATCGTGCGGTACCCGTTGATAAGATTAAAACGACGTCCCGGGAGAGTCGAAACCTTTCTTATACGCTACGGAAAGAAGAGCCGAGAAGAAAGACAGAGGAAACTCTCGATTTTCTTTCGTCGGTAAACTTTCGTTCTTTCTATTTACGGCGTTCGACATGAAACGGCGTTGCTCTCTCTTTTGCTATTTAACGTTCGCGCTTGTTCGTACGAAACGCGTCGGCGGATACGAAATACGGACGGGAGTATCGACGATGAGAACCAAAGCGACCTCCTACACGTAACCGTAATATATCTCTCCGCATCACGACTGCCGTAACGACGAATTTTCATTTAACATTTTTGGTATCTGTTTTTTTCTCACTTGTTTGCTACTACCTCCAAAAATTTCATGATCTCTTTTTTTCTCTAATCATCTAACGTGGCTCTCCGTTTATACGCATTTTTTGTAGTGTACGGCCAATATTATAATATTTGTTTGTATACGCGAGGAGCTGCACTTTCCCTCCTCATTTTTGCGTATCATGTGTTTATAGTCATTTATATGTACACTTTTGGCTGCTTTTAAGTGTATTTTCACTGTGAAGTCATAGATTTTTGTATTTTCATTGTGAAGTCATAGATTTTGTATTTTCATTGTGAAGTCATAGATTTTGTATTTTCATTGTGAAGTCATAGATTTTTAAGTTTTTCGTTTGGCACGTACTTATATCAGTATTAGTATTATTATATCATGTGTTTCGTGTCTTGCGTATCATGTGTTTAAATGTCAGAGCTCACGCAGTGATAGAGTTCTCTCTTTCAAACTTTGTAAGTTTGTTTAAATTTTCGTTAATGATCCTTCCGCAGGTTCACCTACGGAAACCTTGTTACGACTTTTACTTCCTCTAAATAATCAAGTTTGGTCATCTTTCCGGTAACATCGGCAATGCCGAGACATTGCCGCGCACCAGTCCGAAGACCTCACTAAATCATTCAATCGGTAGTAGCGACGGGCGGTGTGTACAAAGGGCAGGGACGTAATCAACGCGAGCTTATGACTCGCATTTACTGGGAATTCCTCGTTCATGGGGAATAATTTCAAGCCCCAATCCCTAGCACGAAGGAGGTTCAGCGGGTTACCCGGGCCTTTCGGCCAGGGAAAACACGTTGATTCCTTCAGTGTAGCGCGCGTGCGGCCCAGAACATCTAAGGGCATCACAGACCTGTTATTGCTCAATCTCGTGCGACTAGAAGCCGCTTGTCCCTCTAAGAAGATTTGTTTGTACGTTGGTAGTAAAAACCACACCGACCGAAGTCGGGGGCCTTCGAGATACCATAATTTACGTCTATTTAGCAGGCTAGAGTCTCGTTCGTTATCGGAATTAACCAGACAAATCGCTCCACCAACTAAGAACGGCCATGCACCACCACCCACCGAATCAAGAAAGAGCTATCAATCTGTCAATCCTTCCGGTGTCCGGGCCTGGTGAGGTTTCCCGTGTTGAGTCAAATTAAGCCGCAGGCTCCACTCCTGGTGGTGCCCTTCCGTCAATTCCTTTAAGTTTCAGCTTTGCAACCATACTTCCCCCGGAACCCAAAAGCTTTGGTTTCCCGGAAGCTGCCCGCCGAGTCATCGGAGGAACTTCGGCGGATCGCTAGCTGGCATCGTTTATGGTTAGAACTAGGGCGGTATCTGATCGCCTTCGAACCTCTAACTTTCGTTCTTGATTAATGAAAACATTTTTGGCAAATGCTTTCGCTTCTGTCCGTCTTGCGACGATCCAAGAATTTCACCTCTAACGTCGCAATACGAATGCCCCCATCTGTCCCTATTAATCATTACCTCGGGGTTCCGAAAACCAACAAAATAGAACCGAGGTCCTATTCCATTATTCCATGCACAGAATATTCAGGCGAAGATAGCCTGCTTTAAGCACTCTAATTTGTTCAAAGTAAACGTACCGGCCCACCTCGACACTCAGCGAAGAGCACCGCGATGGGATATTTAACTTGGGTCGCAACTCCGAAGAGAAGCTAAACCCACCGGTAGGACGTATCGCATAATGCCAGTTGAACACCGCGAGCGGTGAACCGACACTGCGACACACAGATTCAACTACGAGCTTTTTAACCGCAACAACTTTAATATACGCTATTGGAGCTGGAGTTACCGCGGCTGCTGGCACCAGACTTGCCCTCCAATGGATCCTCGTTAAAGGATTTAAAGTGTACTCATTCCGATTACGGGGCCTCGGATGAGTCCCGTATCGTTATTTTTCGTCACTACCTCCCCGTGCCGGGAGTGGGTAATTTGCGCGCCTGCTGCCTTCCTTGGATGTGGTAGCCGTTTCTCAGGCTCCCTCTCCGGAATCGAACCCTGATTCCCCGTTACCCGTTACAACCATGGTAGGCGTAGAACCTACCATCGACAGTTGATAAGGCAGACATTTGAAAGATCCGTCGTCGGTACTAGAAGACCGTACGATCAGCACAAAGTTATTCAGAGTCATCATAGCCGACGATGGGAAAACGGACAAGCCGTAAACCGCATCGATTGGTTTTGATCTAATAAAAGCATTCCTCCCATCTCTGGGTGGAATTCTGGTTTGCATGTATTAGCTCTAGAATTACCACAGTTATCCAAGTAAATTGTTGTACGATCTAAGAAACCAAAACTGATTTAATGAGCCATTCGCGGTTTCACCTTAATTCGGTATGTACTTAGACATGCATGGCTTAATCTTTGAGACAAGCATATGACTACTGGCAGGATCAACCAGGGAGCTTAAAGAATTATTTCTTAAGCCAATTTTATTTAACATCAAATTGGGTCTTTCTACGTTCGACGGCGCCTTTAGAATTTAACAACGACCGATCGACGTTAAGACTCACAATTCTCCTTCTCTCTCTCTCTCTCTCTCTCGTTTCCATTTTATTACGAATCCTCCACACCTCAATGCCGGAGTTTTTGAAGAAACGCATATCGACTTAAATGACGAAGAATACTATTTCTTCGGTTCAAAAAAAATTTTTGGAAGCACGTACGCACCGCTTTCACGCCGTTCATAGAAACGTAAGAAGCGCGTAAATCGCACACGCTCGGAACGAATTAATCGATCCCCATCGGTGTAAGCGCGTAACAAGCACGCTGGACGTTGTGTTCGTTTTTCAGTTTATCAGCTTTTCGTTCCCGTTTTATTTGTACAACTTTTTGTACACGAACCAATTGCAGCTCTGATTATTCCTTTCCTTTGGTTCGTAATATTATTATATACGTAAAGTTATTTATAGTCTTTGATATAAAATATATTTTTCGTTTAACGACACAACACCGAAATAGCGCGTACAGCGGAGCACGCTGGACAATACGGTATGGCGCGTACAGCGGACATGCTGTTCGTCGAAACGAATCGAAAACCGTATCGATATAAACGTTTCATTCCTCCAACGGGGGCCTTTTCTCTCTTACTTAGTATCGATAAAGCGCGTAAAAATGCAAATCCTTTCGTGCCAGACAGATTTCTTGTTGAAAAGTTTTGGAAGCACGTACAACCGCTTTCATCACGCTTTGCATCGAAACGGTATAAGCACGTATACCACACACGCTCGTATTTAACCTCCACAATATCGGTGTTCTTTTGCCTTTATCATAAATACCATTTTTTAAAATGAACCAATATATCTCCAGCTTAAACGTTCCCTTTCATTTGGTTCTCATGTGTTTCAGTCATATAAAAATTTTGTTCCTCCAAACTCTCTCTCTTCTCCCTTTCTCTCTCATTGGTATTTTATTTAAGAAACACCCGATAAAGGTTAGCGCGTACAGTGGCGTGCTGAACGTACCGTGAATAGCGCGTACAGCGGACATGCTGTTCGAAAAACGAACAAGAGGAAGCACGTATTAAAGGCAGCTCGCGCTAGGCATATATCGATACGAAACCTCCGTTTTAGTCTCTCTTTTCGTCGTGGATATCGAAGAAGCGCGTAAAAGAAAATCGCTAAAACTCTTCTCTCGTGCCGGAAAGTGTTTATCCGTTCTAATTTTGGAAGCACGTACAACCGCTTTCACGCTTTGCATCGAAACGGTATAAGCACGTAAACCACACACGCTCGTATTTAACCTCCACAATATCGGTGTTCTTTTGCCTTTATCATAAATACCATTTTTTAAAATGAACCAATATATCTCCAGCTTAAACGTTCCCTTTCATTTGGTTCTCATGTGTTTCAGTCATATTAAATTTTTGTTCCTCCAAACTCTCTCTCTCTTCTCCCTTTCTCTCTCATTGGTATTTTATTTAAGAAACACCCGATAAAGGTTAGCGCGTACAGTGGCGTGCTGAACGTACCGTGATAGCGCGTACAACGGACATGCTGTTCGAAAAAAATCGAATCGGAGCAAGCACGTATACAGAGAAGTTTAGCTCGCGCTGGGCACAATCGATTCTTACAAATCCACCCATTTCCATTTTCTCTTTCTCGAAATTTCGAGGTCATAGTTACAGTATACATAATAATATATTATTTTGTACGTATAAGCGAAAACTCGATATAAAATATCGGAGAAATCACCCGTACCGAAAACTCTTCGCTTTGGAAGAAGTTTCCATTTCAGAAACCGTTTTTGTCAGTCATAGTTACATATTATTTCGTTTTAATATCTCTGCGCTGTACGTATAGTGAAGAATTATTTAACATAGTTCTTCACCGTACCGAAAAACTCTCCGCAAGGAAGAAGTTTTTCTCGCGCATCGAGAAAATATTTAGGCGTTCGAGACGCAGAAAACATTAAGGGACGTAATGTAATTTGTGTATTTCGGAATAAATATTCCGCTTCATAATTTTGTAGCCTCTCGTTTGAAAGCGTAGTAACGAACAAGTTCGTTCAACACCACTTTCTGGTTCATTTTTATATTTAACCATTTCTGTTGCCGTTCATAACGGCAACATGGTTTATAGCCTGTGTCTTTTCTTGAAGTACAACGTACACACCGAAGTGCACACGAGTCACCAGCCTCATGTTAAAGGTTTGTCGCATAAGTGCCATTTGGTCTTAGACGCCGACACGCGACAATGCAGTGTGGAGAAAATCCTGAAACGATGCCGAGAACACGAACAGTCGAGGTAACAAGAAGTTACGCACGAGGAGCGGTGGACTAGTTCTCAACCGAGGTCATAGAATAGCCACGCGCCCGACTCCGTTCCGCCTGGCACGTTCGGACCGAACGTCTCCTTACAGGTACCGAACGGCCGGCCGGATCGTCGGCGACGCCGGCCGTTACGCGCGGGCGTTTACCGCGCCAACCCGCGAACCGATCGTGCCATTTCGAAAGTGCGGTAAAACTTAGCGTGAAAAAATCGATATTACAAAAAGTTATGAAACACGCTAAAAAGTATACGGACGATGTTTTAACAATTATTTTACGAAATTTAATGATAAAATTAGTCGAAAAAAATTTTTTTATTTTTTTTTCGCCAAAATCAATACACAAACGAATCGCTAATGTACTAAACAAGCAGCAAACAACAAAATACATCGTTATAACATATAAAAAATGAGAAAATATTTCTAATATTTCAAAGAAATAAGGAAAATTCATTCCGCATAGTCGGTTCGGCGCCCAGTCCGAACATGCCAAAGTTCCTCCGGCATAGTCGGTTCGGTGAATCGATGACTGACAACCTATATAAAAAAGCATTAAAACGTATAGAATAACGTATTACCAGAACATTTATACCACTTTGGCACGTTCGGATTCATAAATAACAAAATTATTGAAAATTTTTCGTTCCGCATAGTCGGTTCGGTGAATCGATGACTGATAACCTGTATAAAAAATTATTAAAACGTATAGAATAACGTATTACTAGAACATTTATACCACTTTGGCACGTTCGGATTCATAAATAACAAAATTATTGAAAATTTTTCGTTCCGCATAGTCGGTTCGGTGCCCAGTCCGAACATGACAAAGTTCCTCCGGCATAGTCAGTTCGGTGAATCGATCACTGATAACCCATACAAAAAACCATTAAAACGTATAGAATAACGTATTACTAGAATATTTATACCACTTTCGCACGTTCGGATTCATAAATAACAAAATTATTGAAAATTTTTCGTTCCGCATAGTCGGTTCGGTGCCCAGTCCGATCATGCCAAAGTTCCTCCGGCATAGTCGGTTCGGTGAATCGATCACTGATAACCCATACAAAAAACCATTAAAACGTATAGAATAACGTATTACCAGAACATTTATACCACTTTGGCACGTTCGGATTCATAAATAACAAAATTATTGAAAATTTTTCGTTCCGCATAGTCGGTTCGGTGAATCGATCACTGATAACCCATACAAAAAACCATTAAAACGTATAGAATAACGTATTACTAGAATATTTATACCACTTTGCCACATTCGGATTCATAAATAACAAAATTATTGAAAACTTTTCGTTCCGCATAGTCGGTTCGGCGCCCGGTCCGAACATGCCAAAGTTCCTCCGGCATAGTCGGTTCGTTGAATCGATGACTGATAACCTGTATAAAAAACCATTAAAACGTATAGAATAACGTATTACTAGAACATTTATACCACTTTGCCACATTCGGATTCATAAATAACAAAATTATTGAAAATTTTTCGTTCCGCAAAGTCGGTTCGGCGCCCGGTCCGAACATGCCAAAGTTCCTCCGGCATAATCGGTTCGTTGAATCGATGACTGATAACCTGTATAAAAAACCATTAAAACGTATAGAATAACGTATTACTAGAACATTTATACAACTTTGGCACGTTCGGATTCATAAATAACAAAATTATTGAAAATTTTTCTTTCCGCATAGTCGGTTCGGTGGGCGCTCCGAAGGGACCAAACTCCATCGCGCATAGTCGGTTCGGTGAAACGATGATCGACAACCTACATAAAAAGCACCTAGAATCGTTAGTATATCGTATTTGTAACACTTTTATGTCATTTTGGCACGTTTGTACCCGTAGTTGAAGAAATTATCGACGATACTCCGTTCCGCATAGTCGGTTCGGTGGGCGCTCCGAACGGGCCAAACTTCATCGCGCATAGTCGGTTCGGTGAAACGATGATCGACAACCTACATAAAAAGCACCTAGAATCGTTAGTATACCGTATTTGTAACACTTTTATGTCATTTTGGCACGTTTGTACCCGTAATTGAAGAAATTATCGACGATACTCCGTTCCGCATAGTCGGTTCGGTGGGCGCTCCGAACGGGCCAAACTTCATCGCGCATAGTCGGTTCGGTGAAACGATGATCGACAACCTACATAAAAAGCACCTAGAATCGTTAGTATACTGTATTTTTAACACTCCTATGTCGTTTCGGCACGTTTGTACCCGTAATTGTAGAAATTATCGACGATGCTCCGTTTCGCATAGTCGGTTCGGTGAAACGATGATCGACAACCTATATAAAAATCACCTAGAATCGTTAGTGTACTGTATTTGTAACACTTCTATGTCGTTTTAGCACGTTTGTACCCGTAGTTGAAGAAATTATCGACGATACTCCGTTCCGCATAGTCGGTTCCGTGGGCGCTCCGAACGGGCCAAACTCCATCGCGCATAGTCGGTTCGGTGAAACGATGATCGACAACCTACATAAAAAGCACCTAGAATCGTTAGTATACCGTATTTGTAACACTTTTATGTCATTTTGACACGTTTGTACCCGTAATTGTAGAAATTATCGACGATGCTCCGTTTCGCATAGTCGGTTCGGTGAAACGATGATCGACAACCTATATAAAAATCACCTAGAATCGTTAGTGTACTGTATTTGTAACACTTCTATGTCGTTTTAGCACGTTTGTACCCCTAATTGTAGAAAATATCGACGATACTCCGTTTCGCATAGTTTGTTCGGTGAAACGATGATCGACAACCTATATAAAAAGCACCTAGAATCGTTAGTATACGGTATCTGTAACACTTCTATGTCATTTTGGCACGATTGTACCCCTAATTGAAGAAATTATCGACGATACTCCGTTTCGCATAGTCGGTTCGGTGGGCGTTCCGAACGGGCCAAACTCCAGCGCGCATAGTCGGTTCGGTGAAACGATGATCGACAACCTATATAAAAAGCACCTAGAATCGTTAGTGTACTGTATTTGTAACACTTCTATGTCGTTTTAGCACGTTTGTACCCCTAATTGAAGAAATTATCGACGATACTCCGTTTCGCATAGTCGGTTCGGTGGGCGCTCCGAACGGGCCAAACTCCAGCGCGCATAGTCGGTTCGGTGAAACGATGATCGACAACCTATATAAAAAGCACCTAGAATCGTTAGTGTACTGTATTTGTAACACTTCTATGTCGTTTTAGCACGTTTGTACCCCTAATTGAAGAAATTATCGACGATACTCCGTTTCGCATAGTCGGTTCGGTGGGCGCTCCGAACGGGCCAAACTCCAGCGCGCATAGTCGGTTCGGTGAAACGATGATCGACAACCTATATAAAAAGCACCTAGAATCGTTAGTGTACTGTATTTGTAACACTTCTATGTCGTTTTAGCACGTTTGTACCCCTAATTGAAGAAATTATCGACGATACTCCGTTTCGCATAGTCGGTTCGGTGAAACGATGATCGACAACCTATATAAAAATCACCTAGAATCGTTAGTGTACTGTATTTGTAACACTTCTATGTCGTTTTAGCACGTTTGTACCCCTAATTGTAGAAAATATCGACGATACTCCGTTTCGCATAGTCGGTTCGGTGAAACGATGATCGACAACCTATATAAAAAGCACCTAGAATCGTTAGTATACGGTATCTGTAACACTTCTATGTCATTTTGGCACGATTATACCCCTAATTGAGGAAATTATCGACGATACTCCGTTTCGCATAGTCGGTTCGGTGGGCGCTCCGAACGGGCCAAACTCCAGCGCGCATAGTCGGTTCGGTGAAACGATGATCGACAACCTATATAAAAAGCACCTAGAATCGTTAGTGTACTGTATTTGTAACACTTCTATGTCGTTTTAGCACGTTTGTACCCCTAATTGAAGAAATTATCGACGATACTCCGTTTCGCATAGTCGGTTCGGTGAAACGATGATCGACAACCTATATAAAAATCACCTAGAATCGTTAGTGTACTGTATTTGTAACACTTCTATGTCGTTTTAGCACGTTTGTACCCCTAATTGTAGAAAATATCGACGATACTCCGTTTCGCATAGTCGGTTCGGTGAAACGATGATCGACAACCTATATAAAAAGCACCTAGAATCGTTAGTATACGGTATCTGTAACACTTCTATGTCATTTTGGCACGATTATACCCCTAATTGAGGAAATTATCGACGATACTCCGTTTCGCATAGTCGGTTCGGTGGGCGCTCCGAACGGGCCAAACTCCAGCGCGCATAGTCGGTTCGGTGAAACGATGATCGACAACCTATATAAAAAGCACCTAGAATCGTTAGTGTACTGTATTTGTAACACTTCTATGTCGTTTTAGCACGTTTGTACCCCTAATTGAAGAAATTATCGACGATACTCCGTTTCGCATAGTCGGTTCGGTGGGCGCTCCGAACGGGCCAAACTCCAGCGCGCATAGTCGGTTCGGTGTTGCGGTCAATATTCTCTAAGTCCTGGCCGCGTATTGCTTTTAGATTCTCTAAGTCCTGGCCGCGTATTGCTTTTAGATTTTCTAAGTCCTGGCCGCGTATTGCTTTTAGATTTTCTAAGTCCTGGCCGCGTATTGTTTTCCCATTTGCTAAGTCCAGCCGCCTATTGCTTTCCGTCTCTCCGGGATCGGCCCGCGTAAGTAACGGTTAGCATTCCCGAAGTCTCAGTCGCGTCAGAGACATTATTTTTTTAAGTCTGCTGGCGATTTTGGCTCCAATTTTTCTCTATACGCGCGCGCGCGCGCCTTTCTATTTTTTTTCTAAGTGCCAGCGGCGTATTGCTTTCTAAAAATTTTTTTCGCGCTTCGCGCGAACGAGGAACAAAAAAAAAATAATTTTTTTTTTCCTCTCCTCTTAAGTCCTTTAACTTTCCTTGCCTTTCTCGCTTTTCCTCTCTTCTTCACACTTTCGCTCTATATTAATATATAGTATTATATATATTTAATTCGTTATGCCATTTATTAATATTCTATATTATTATATCATGTCTAATAATATAATAAACTATTTATTATATTATAATACTTAATATGATCCTCCTCCAACTTATAATTCATTTTATCTCTCCATTATTATTAGGCCATCTCTCCTTCAATCATAATATGTTCTACTGTATCATCGTGAACATGGAGAGTGAGGATAGACCAGAGGAGGGATCATATATTTTTCTGACACTTCTTGTATAGAAACTTTGAGTTTCGTTTGCTTTGCGCATATTCGTACACACAACTTGATGTGCGACTTACATATCTCCTCTTTCGTTCTTTAATTCTCACCAATTAGTACGAAGTCACGAAATAAATATTTATCTCGGATTCGTACGAGAGGTGTCTGGCCTTCCTCAGAACACATCTCTCTTTATTCGTACGATCTAAGTATATCTCGTGTGTCCCGTGCCGAAGTCTAGAAAAATTTCTATACCTTCGACTTTTCGTACGGCGGACACATTTTTTCTTAGGACACCTCCTCCGTTTTGCTTTGCACAACTTTATTTAATTTATTTTAGGGACGTAATTTTAGCATGTATTATTCGATGCATTGCAACATCAGTACATCTGCTCATTCGCCACAGTTCTGCTCTTAACCACACTTTGGGTCTATTTGACCCGTGGTGACTTTCGGCGGAGACGACGCTGCCAATTCACAAGGCACGTTCGGGACTGTCGTCTCCTTACAGGTACCGATCGGCCGGCCGGATCGTCGGCGACTCCGGCACTTACGCACTGAACTTTATGTTATAAAAGTGCGATTTTTGCTCAACATTTCGAAAGTCGATTTTTACTTTGAAAATTTTTACGAACTTCCCAACTTACGTTGTCGTTCGTTATGTTATTTCCATGCACCACCAATTGCCATTTCATATTATTTCTCATCGTACGAAAGTACCGAAGTAAAAATACTTAGTCTCCCGTACGAGAGAAATTTTGCCTTAGGACACCTTCAAAACTTGTAAAATTTCATTAATTTTACTTTGAAAATTTTTACGAACTTCCCAACTTACGCTGTCGTTCGTTATGTTATTTCCATGCACCACCAATTGCCATTTCATATTATTTCTCATCGTACGAAAGTACCGAAGTAAAAATACTTAGTCTCCCGTACGAGAGAAATTTTGCCTTAGGACACCTTCAAAAACTTGTAAAATTTCATTAATTTTACTTTGAAAATTTTTACGAACTTCCCAACTTACGTTGTCGTTCGTTATGTTATTTCCATGCACCACCAATTGCCATTTCATATTATTTCTCATCGTACGAAAGTACCGAAGTAAAAATACTTAGTCTCCCGTACGAGAGAAATTTTGCCTTAGGACACCTTCAAAAACTTGTAAAATTTCATTAATTTTACTTTGAAAATTTTTACGAACTTCCCAACTTACGTTGTCGTTCGTTATGTTATTTCCATGCACCACCAATTGCCATTTCATATTATTTCTCATCGTACGAAAGTACCGAAGTAAAAATACTTAGTCTCCCGTACGAGAGAAATTTTGCCTTAGGACACCTTCAAAAACTTGTAAAATTTCATTAATTTTACTTGGAACATAATTTTATATTATGTCAGTTCGTTACGTTTTAGCAACGATTATTCGTGCTTGCCAAAGTTCCGCTTATACGTATTTTGGATCTTTTTGACCCGCGGTAACTTTCGGCCGAGACGACGCTGCCAATTCACAAGGCACGTTCGGGACTGTCGTCTCCCTACAGGTACCGAACGGCCGGCCGGATCGTCGGCGACGCCGGCCGGTACGCGCGGGCGCCTCCCGCGCCAACCCGCGATCCGATCGTGCCAATTCGAGAGTGCGGTAAAACTTAGCGTGAAAAAATCGATTTTACAAAAAGTTGTGAAACACGCTTAAAATGATATACAAACAATTTCTACATATATTTTGCGAAATTTAACGATAAAACTCACATATAAAAAATTTTTTTTTTAGCAGAAATTGAGAATAAATCGCTCCGGCATAGTCGGTTCGGAGAATTTATGACTGACAACCCATTCCAAAACCGATTGGACTCGTTAGAGTAATGAATTCTTAATATTTCTATATGGTTTTGGCACCTTCGGATTCATAAATGAAAAAGTTATTAAGAAGAAATCGTTCCGCATAGTCGGTTCGGAGCACTTATGATCGACAACCCATTCCAAAACCGATTGGACTCGTTAAAGTAATGTATTTTTAATACTCTTATATGGTTTTGGCACGTTCGGACTCATAAATGCAGAAGTTATTAAGGATAAATCGCTCCGCATAGTCGGTTCGGTGCGCCGTCAGAACGTGCCAAACTTCCAGCGGTGTGTAGGCTTCGGTGGCGAGTTCGGACGCGATAAAGTCCCTCCGGCATAGTCGGTTCGGAGAATTTATGACCGACAACCCTTTCCAAAACCGATTGGACTCGTTAGAGTAATGAATTCTTAATATTTCTATATGGTTTTGGCACCTTCGGATTCATAAATGAAAAAGTTATTAAGAAGAAATCGTTCCGCATAGTCGGTTCGGAGCACTTATGATCGACAACCCATTCCAAAACCGATTGGACTCGTTAAAGTAATGTATTTTTAATACTCTTATATGGTTTTGGCACGTTCGGACTCATAAATGCAGAAGTTATTAAGGATAAATCGCTCCGCATAGTCGGTTCGGTGCGCCGTCAGAACGTGCCAAACTTCCAGCGGTGTGTAGGCTTCGGTGGCGAGTTCGGACGCGATAAAGTCCCTCCGGCATAGTCGGTTCGGAGAATTTATGACCGACAACCCTTTCCAAAACCGATTGGACTCGTTAGAGTAATGTATTCTTAATATTTCTAGATGGTTTTGGCTCCTTCGGATTCATAAATGAAAAAGTTATTAAGAAGAAATCGTTCCGCATAGTCGGTTCGGAGCACTTATGATCGACAACCCATTCCAAAACCGATTGGACTCGTTAAAGTAATGTATTTTTAATACTCTTATATGGTTTTGGCACGTTCGGATTCATAAATGCAAAAGTTATTAAGGATAAATCGCTCCGCATAGTCGGTTCGGTGCGCCGTCAGAACGTGCCAAACTTCCAGCGGTGTGTAGGCTTCGGTGGCGAGTTCGGACGCGATAAAGTCCCTCCGGCATAGTCGGTTCGGAGAATTTATGACCGACAACCCTTTCCAAAACCGATTGGACTCGTTAGAGTAATGTATTCTTAATATTTCTAGATGGTTTTGGCTCCGTCGGATTCATAAATGAAAAAGTTATTAAGAAGAAATCGTTCCGCATAGTCGGTTCGGAGCACTTATGATCGACAACCCATTCCAAAACCGATTGGACTCGTTAAAGTAATGTATTTTTAATACTCTTATATGGTTTTGGCACGTTCGGATTCATAAATGCAAAAGTTATTAAGGATAAATCGCTCCGCATAGTCGGTTCGGTGCGCGGTCAATATTTTCTAAGTTCTGGCAGCGTATTGCTTTTCTTACAAGTGGCTTAAATACAAGTTCTGGCAGCGTATTGCTTTTCTTATAGGTGGCTTAAATACAAGTTCTGGCAGCGTATTGCTTTTCTTATAGGTGGCTTAAATACAAGTTCTGGCAGCGTATTGCTTTTCTTACAAGTGGCTTAAATACAAGTTCTGGCAGCGTATTGCTTTTCTTATAGGTGGCTTAAATACAAGTTCTGGCAGCGTATTGCTTTTCTTATAGGTGGCTTAAATGCAAGTTCTGGCAGCGTATTGCTTTTCTTACAGGTGGCTTAAATACAAGTTCTGGCAGCGTATTGCTTTTCTTACAAGTGGCTT
>CAUYWW010000245.1:2618700-2623700 GCA_963576845.1 Megachile leachella
CGAGAGCGTGAATTTTAGGACACCTCATCAACATTAGATTTCTCTTAGGGCTTAGGATCGACTGACTCGTGTGCAACGGCTGTTCACACGAAACCCTTCTCCACGTCAGTCCTCCAGGGCCTCGCTGGAGTATTTGCTACTACCACCAAGATCTGCACCGACGGCGGCTCCAGGCAGGCTCACGCCCAGACCCTTCTGCGCACACCGCCGCGACCCTCCTACTCGTCAAGGCTTCATGGAGAGCGGAAAATAAATCCCGCTCCTGCGCACTTGCCGTTGACGGCGGAGTATAGGCGCGACGCTTCAGCGCCATCCATTTTCAGGGCTAGTTGCTTCGGCAGGTGAGTTGTTACACACTCCTTAGCGGATTCCGACTTCCATGGCCACCGTCCTGCTGTCTTAAGCAACCAACGCCTTTCATGGTATCCCATAAGCGTCGACTTAGGCGCCTTAACTCTGCGTTTGGTTCATCCCACAGCGCCAGTTCTGCTTACCAAAATTGGCCCACTTGGCACTCTGATCCAAGATAAAATTTTATCAATTTTATATCTCGTGGCTTCATGACGTTTCAAGCAAGCCAGAGATCTCACCCATTTAAAGTTTGAGAATAGGTTGAGGTCGTTTCGGCCCCAAGGCCTCTAATCATTCGCTTTACCAGATGAGACTCGTAATGCGTTCGAGTCGAGTGCCAGCTATCCTGAGGGAAACTTCGGAGGGAACCAGCTACTAGATGGTTCGATTAGTCTTTCGCCCCTATACCCAGTTCCGACGATCGATTTGCACGTCAGAATCGCTACGGACCTCCATCAGGGTTTCCCCTGACTTCGTCCTGACCAGGCATAGTTCACCATCTTTCGGGTCCCAACGTGTACGCTCTAGGTGCGCCTCTTCTCGCAGTGAGAACGAGACGCCCCGGGAGTGCGAGGCCTAATCGTAACGAGGCCCATCCTCCCTTAGTCGACTTCACGGACGACTTTCACTTTCATTTCGCCTTTAGGTTTATTGAATCCCAATGACTCGCGTACATGTTAGACTCCTTGGTCCGTGTTTCAAGACGGGTCCCGAGAGTACCCAAAGCAATAGCGTCGCCGACCGGTATTTCAAAGTTTGGCCAGTCCAAGGACTCCGCCTGCCAACAGCCCGCCAGGCCCGGTTACGGCGCTAAGTCCGTACATCCGGCATCTAGACTGGAACGAGCTTGCGGCGGTCCTGGACGCAATGCGTTCGAGAATTTTGCGGCCCTATACCGTCTGAGTACCGTCGCACAGTCGGCCGGGCATCCAAGGGGCTGTCATCGTACGCTAAAAGCGACGGACAGTCATCGCCTCGGGCCTTAGACCGACACGCAACGGGTCGCGACGTTCTACTAGGGGAGAAGTGCACGACTACATAGCCGGAACATTCGCCGCGGGTGGTGTGCCCACGCTGATGGGAAACCCGCCGTAACGGGACCATCCGGGGCACTATCGCACCAACACGGGAGCCAGCTTCGTTGACGATGAATCTCCCCATTCGATCTTTTGGGTTTCTCGGGTTTACCCCTGAACGGTTTCACGTACTCTTGAACTCTCTCTTCAAAGTTCTTTTCAACTTTCCCTCACGGTACTTGTTCGCTATCGGTCTCGTGGTCATATTTAGCCTTAGATGGAGTTTACCACCCACTTAGGGCTGCACTCTCAAGCAACCCGACTCTAAGGAGAGATCCACCCGAGACGCGTACCGGTCGCTACGGGCCTGGCACCCTCTATGGGTAAATGGCCCCATTCAAGATGGACTTGGACGCGATTCGATGTCTCGGGATAAACGAATCCTCCTGAACACTACATTTCCCAGCGGCGTTAACCGCGGGATTCAGTGCTGGGCTCATTCCTGTTCGCTCGCCGCTACTAAGGAAATCCTTGTTAGTTTCTTTTCCTCCGCTTATTAATATGCTTAAATTCAGCGGGTAATCTCACCTGCTCTGAGGTCGTCGAAATTTCATTATTTCTTCAAAGTTATACAAAACGTTGTAAACGCTTCTCTTTTCGGTTTCGACACGTAATACGAAAGGTATAATTAAATACCAACGCACAGGGATTATGGTCGTTCGATATTTTCCTTGTATCGTTCGATAACCAACTTTTTTTCTCTTTTCGGACCAATTACGATCGTCGACTACTCGAAAGTACGGACGAGCCAAAATGAAAGCTCGGTGTCTTCTCTCTCTTTTGTTGGACAAAAGAAAAAAGGCACTTAAAAAAACGCCGCATTTTCTTGTTCGGGCAGGCGGTACAACGACAAGAAAAAAAAAACGACGACGACAACGTCCGGTTGTTCCCTCGACTCGCGTCGGAGTATATATAATATATAAATCGGATATATCTTTAACTATCCAGGGCGCGTTAAAAACAAACGACGAGGAGAGACTACGACAACCGAGGAGATAAAGGTCAGGCCTTTTCTTCTTACCCTCGGCGCGCGCGCTCTCGCACACGATCGTTTCACGTTTTTTTTTGTCCCCTAAAGGATACATATACCGTTTATATATTTACGTTCGAATATACACTCTCGACGGTCGATAAACCGTAAAGACGCATCGTCCGATACGTTTTTCTTTCTTTTGCTGTCGCGTTCCGACGCAAAATCCCAGAAAAGGGCGAAGAATGCCAAAGACAGCCATGTAAACAATCGGTGACATATCATGGTCCAGAGAAAGGGTTAAAGGAAAAAAAAATCCCATTTTTAACGTGCGTGGTACACCTTCGTCGTGTATAATATCGTTCGATGAAACCACGAGGGCGCACAAAAGGAGAAATAAAAGCGTTTCGAGATCGATATATCTTCGGTCGTTGTTCATTTGCGTTCGACCGTTGTTCGATAAAAGAAATTTAACACACGAACAACAATGAAGCGGGACTCTCGCAAGACGATCACCAAATAAGCGTTTATCGTTCGATAGGTCCGGGGTTTTAAACGTCCGTCCGGCATATGTATGCACTTCGAGGACTGGACGACCGGAACCCGTATTGGGATCGCGCGGTCTTCCGCTTCTAATCAACGACAACGAAGCGATCTGCGCTTGAGCACGTTAAAAAAAACGTGGCGAAGCTACGATCTCGTAATAATTTAACCAGTTTAACCAGAGAGAGCTTCCGTCGCACATTTATTTTTAACATTTCTCCTCGTTGTATAAACTTTCGCACCGTCGAAAAAAAAATTCGACAATCATTTCAGACAACGTCGGGAGCGCGGAGAAACGCCGTAAACACTCTCTCTTACCTTGCTTCCTTCAAAATTTGTGTCTAACAATTCTCTCACAGGGCGAAGAATCTTTTTCTCTCTCGTCTAAATGTCCGTCTGTAGTTAGGTGTTTCGACTCGGGAGCGCTCTTCCACGGGCGGTCGTGTACGGTCTCTTTTAGGGGTTTAACTAGAAACCACGACTCACGCAAGCCGAGATAAGCGCATTCCGCCGAGAAGATCCTAAAACGAGGAACTGCGAGATATACGAAAATGTTCTTCCGTCGCCTGTGCGAAAAATTGAACACTAGCAAAGAGAGGGCGACACGAACGTTCTATTTAACATTCTCCGCGTCAAACGCCGACGAAATGTCCAACCATCGCTCGTACGTTTCCGCCAATTTCGCAAGTTGTTCTCTCTCTCGCGTTCGACCATCGATCCCGCTCCGAAACGTTCGACTTTTCGGCGTTTAACAGTTTTAATATTTATCTAGTCGAACGACGGCGGGAACGAAAAAAAAAATGAAGAGAAAACTTTTTGCTGCTAAAGGCAAACGCAAGCAGTCTTTAGTTATATAAACGACCCTCAGCCAGGCGTGGTCCAGGAATTGTATCCGTGGACCGCAATGTGCGTTCGAAATGTCGATGTTCATGTGTCCTGCAGTTCACACGTTGACGCGCAATTAGCTGCGTTCTTCATCGACCCACGAGCCAAGTGATCCACCGTTCAGGGTAATCGTATAAAAATTTTTGTTCAAATTCAACTCAGCGTCTGAAAACCAGTATGGTACGTGATTTAACCTGGTTTATAAATTCGTTCGATTGTCCATAGAATACTAACTCCAATCCAAGCGCAAGATCGAGTATCGGTATTCGGACGTCGTCTCATCGTCGCTCTGTTCATCGATTTACCCGAGCGAACGACGCCGATGCAACGGTTTGATTAAGACGACACGATAACGTCCATGGACGGGTAAAGGGCCGTATAAAACTACAAAACCGCCGATGAAACAACGCCCTGAGGCGCATTTCTCTTCGTGCGGAGAGTTTTCAGTCCGTTCCGGGTGGTAAAGTCATTCAAAAACCGTGGAAAATACGAAACGCGCTGCCGCGCGTAACACAGAGTCTCCTGTTCGCTGCTTACATATATTGGACGTCTTGGCGGTATCGCGAGATTCGATACAGACTCCATGGCCGGCGTCAGATCGGTCTACCAACGAAGGAGACTACGCTATCGTTTTCGCTTCTCAGCCGGTCCGTAAGCGATACGTTACCATATCGTCCGTCGTAAGCAGGCGGACTCTCGTGAAACAGCGACTTCGTTCGTCGAAGCGGTTTCGTGGTTCGATTTCCACATCGGTTACCCGGACACCCCCCCGTACGTGAAAGCCTCCGTATATCACCTAACGGGGCTAAAAGGGGGTGTTCCCTTTGTCCAAAGACAAAATTTAGAGAAAAAGAAAATAAAATGGGAGTCTCTCACGAAGCGGGCGAAAAAAAACAAAAATTTAACAATTTTTTTTCGCAAACCCATGCATTTCGTTACCAAACGTCCCAAAATATTTCTTTATATTCTCTACAGTGTTTTTCACACGGGTCGAGAGAGTACGCAACACGAATCAAGAATAAAAATTATAGAAAGGAAAGTCCGATAAGAATATTTCGAGATTATTATTAACCTTCACCTCTTTTTCCTTCTCCGAAATCTCTCGCTTTCCTGACGCGTATCTATTTAACAATTTCGAATCTCTCCTCCCTTTAACTCAGACGTCGCAACGAACG
>CAUYWW010000245.1:2628700-2636200 GCA_963576845.1 Megachile leachella
CCTCTCGTTTGAAAGCGTAGTAACGAACAAGTTCGTTCAACACCACTTTCTGGTTCATTTTTATATTTAACCATTTCTGTTGCCGTTCATAACGGCAACATGGTTTATAGCCTGTGTCTTTTCTTGAAGTACAACGTACACACCGAAGTGCACACGAGTCACCAGCCTCATGTTAAAGGTTTGTCGCATAAGTGCCATTTGGTCTTAGACGCCGACACGCGACAATGCAGTGTGGAGAAAATCCTGAAACGATGCCGAGAACACGAACAGTCGAGGTAACAAGAAGTTACGCACGAGGAGCGGTGGACTAGTTCTCAACCGAGGTCATAGAATAGCCACGCGCCCGACTCCGTTCCGCCTGGCACGTTCGGACCGAACGTCTCCTTACAGGTACCGAACGGCCGGCCGGATCGTCGGCGACGCCGGCCGTTACGCGCGGGCGTTTACCGCGCCAACCCGCGAACCGATCGTGCCATTTCGAAAGTGCGGTAAAACTTAGCGTGAAAAAATCGATATTACAAAAAGTTATGAAACACGCTAAAAAGTATACGGACGATGTTTTAACAATTATTTTACGAAATTTAATGATAAAATTAGTCGAAAAAAATTTTTTTATTTTTTTTTCGCCAAAATCAATACACAAACGAATCGCTAATGTACTAAACAAGCAGCAAACAACAAAATACATCGTTATAACATATAAAAAATGAGAAAATATTTCTAATATTTCAAAGAAATAAGGAAAATTCATTCCGCATAGTCGGTTCGGCGCCCAGTCCGAACATGCCAAAGTTCCTCCGGCATAGTCGGTTCGGTGAATCGATGACTGACAACCTATATAAAAAAGCATTAAAACGTATAGAATAACGTATTACCAGAACATTTATACCACTTTGGCACGTTCGGATTCATAAATAACAAAATTATTGAAAATTTTTCGTTCCGCATAGTCGGTTCGGTGAATCGATGACTGATAACCTGTATAAAAAATTATTAAAACGTATAGAATAACGTATTACTAGAACATTTATACCACTTTGGCACGTTCGGATTCATAAATAACAAAATTATTGAAAATTTTTCGTTCCGCATAGTCGGTTCGGTGCCCAGTCCGAACATGACAAAGTTCCTCCGGCATAGTCAGTTCGGTGAATCGATCACTGATAACCCATACAAAAAACCATTAAAACGTATAGAATAACGTATTACTAGAATATTTATACCACTTTCGCACGTTCGGATTCATAAATAACAAAATTATTGAAAATTTTTCGTTCCGCATAGTCGGTTCGGTGCCCAGTCCGATCATGCCAAAGTTCCTCCGGCATAGTCGGTTCGGTGAATCGATCACTGATAACCCATACAAAAAACCATTAAAACGTATAGAATAACGTATTACCAGAACATTTATACCACTTTGGCACGTTCGGATTCATAAATAACAAAATTATTGAAAATTTTTCGTTCCGCATAGTCGGTTCGGTGAATCGATCACTGATAACCCATACAAAAAACCATTAAAACGTATAGAATAACGTATTACTAGAATATTTATACCACTTTGCCACATTCGGATTCATAAATAACAAAATTATTGAAAACTTTTCGTTCCGCATAGTCGGTTCGGCGCCCGGTCCGAACATGCCAAAGTTCCTCCGGCATAGTCGGTTCGTTGAATCGATGACTGATAACCTGTATAAAAAACCATTAAAACGTATAGAATAACGTATTACTAGAACATTTATACCACTTTGCCACATTCGGATTCATAAATAACAAAATTATTGAAAATTTTTCGTTCCGCAAAGTCGGTTCGGCGCCCGGTCCGAACATGCCAAAGTTCCTCCGGCATAATCGGTTCGTTGAATCGATGACTGATAACCTGTATAAAAAACCATTAAAACGTATAGAATAACGTATTACTAGAACATTTATACAACTTTGGCACGTTCGGATTCATAAATAACAAAATTATTGAAAATTTTTCTTTCCGCATAGTCGGTTCGGTGGGCGCTCCGAAGGGACCAAACTCCATCGCGCATAGTCGGTTCGGTGAAACGATGATCGACAACCTACATAAAAAGCACCTAGAATCGTTAGTATATCGTATTTGTAACACTTTTATGTCATTTTGGCACGTTTGTACCCGTAGTTGAAGAAATTATCGACGATACTCCGTTCCGCATAGTCGGTTCGGTGGGCGCTCCGAACGGGCCAAACTTCATCGCGCATAGTCGGTTCGGTGAAACGATGATCGACAACCTACATAAAAAGCACCTAGAATCGTTAGTATACCGTATTTGTAACACTTTTATGTCATTTTGGCACGTTTGTACCCGTAATTGAAGAAATTATCGACGATACTCCGTTCCGCATAGTCGGTTCGGTGGGCGCTCCGAACGGGCCAAACTTCATCGCGCATAGTCGGTTCGGTGAAACGATGATCGACAACCTACATAAAAAGCACCTAGAATCGTTAGTATACTGTATTTTTAACACTCCTATGTCGTTTCGGCACGTTTGTACCCGTAATTGTAGAAATTATCGACGATGCTCCGTTTCGCATAGTCGGTTCGGTGAAACGATGATCGACAACCTATATAAAAATCACCTAGAATCGTTAGTGTACTGTATTTGTAACACTTCTATGTCGTTTTAGCACGTTTGTACCCGTAGTTGAAGAAATTATCGACGATACTCCGTTCCGCATAGTCGGTTCCGTGGGCGCTCCGAACGGGCCAAACTCCATCGCGCATAGTCGGTTCGGTGAAACGATGATCGACAACCTACATAAAAAGCACCTAGAATCGTTAGTATACCGTATTTGTAACACTTTTATGTCATTTTGACACGTTTGTACCCGTAATTGTAGAAATTATCGACGATGCTCCGTTTCGCATAGTCGGTTCGGTGAAACGATGATCGACAACCTATATAAAAATCACCTAGAATCGTTAGTGTACTGTATTTGTAACACTTCTATGTCGTTTTAGCACGTTTGTACCCCTAATTGTAGAAAATATCGACGATACTCCGTTTCGCATAGTTTGTTCGGTGAAACGATGATCGACAACCTATATAAAAAGCACCTAGAATCGTTAGTATACGGTATCTGTAACACTTCTATGTCATTTTGGCACGATTATACCCCTAATTGAGGAAATTATCGACGATACTCCGTTTCGCATAGTCGGTTCGGTGGGCGCTCCGAACGGGCCAAACTCCAGCGCGCATAGTCGGTTCGGTGAAACGATGATCGACAACCTATATAAAAAGCACCTAGAATCGTTAGTATACGGTATCTGTAACACTTCTATGTCATTTTGGCACGATTGTACCCCTAATTGAAGAAATTATCGACGATACTCCGTTTCGCATAGTCGGTTCGGTGGGCGTTCCGAACGGGCCAAACTCCAGCGCGCATAGTCGGTTCGGTGAAACGATGATCGACAACCTATATAAAAAGCACCTAGAATCGTTAGTGTACTGTATTTGTAACACTTCTATGTCGTTTTAGCACGTTTGTACCCCTAATTGAAGAAATTATCGACGATACTCCGTTTCGCATAGTCGGTTCGGTGGGCGCTCCGAACGGGCCAAACTCCAGCGCGCATAGTCGGTTCGGTGAAACGATGATCGACAACCTATATAAAAAGCACCTAGAATCGTTAGTGTACTGTATTTGTAACACTTCTATGTCGTTTTAGCACGTTTGTACCCCTAATTGAAGAAATTATCGACGATACTCCGTTTCGCATAGTCGGTTCGGTGGGCGCTCCGAACGGGCCAAACTCCAGCGCGCATAGTCGGTTCGGTGAAACGATGATCGACAACCTATATAAAAAGCACCTAGAATCGTTAGTGTACTGTATTTGTAACACTTCTATGTCGTTTTAGCACGTTTGTACCCCTAATTGAAGAAATTATCGACGATACTCCGTTTCGCATAGTCGGTTCGGTGAAACGATGATCGACAACCTATATAAAAATCACCTAGAATCGTTAGTGTACTGTATTTGTAACACTTCTATGTCGTTTTAGCACGTTTGTACCCCTAATTGTAGAAAATATCGACGATACTCCGTTTCGCATAGTCGGTTCGGTGAAACGATGATCGACAACCTATATAAAAAGCACCTAGAATCGTTAGTATACGGTATCTGTAACACTTCTATGTCATTTTGGCACGATTATACCCCTAATTGAGGAAATTATCGACGATACTCCGTTTCGCATAGTCGGTTCGGTGGGCGCTCCGAACGGGCCAAACTCCAGCGCGCATAGTCGGTTCGGTGAAACGATGATCGACAACCTATATAAAAAGCACCTAGAATCGTTAGTGTACTGTATTTGTAACACTTCTATGTCGTTTTAGCACGTTTGTACCCCTAATTGAAGAAATTATCGACGATACTCCGTTTCGCATAGTCGGTTCGGTGGGCGCTCCGAACGGGCCAAACTCCAGCGCGCATAGTCGGTTCGGTGTTGCGGTCAATATTCTCTAAGTCCTGGCCGCGTATTGCTTTTAGATTCTCTAAGTCCTGGCCGCGTATTGCTTTTAGATTTTCTAAGTCCTGGCCGCGTATTGCTTTTAGATTTTCTAAGTCCTGGCCGCGTATTGTTTTCCCATTTGCTAAGTCCAGCCGCCTATTGCTTTCCGTCTCTCCGGGATCGGCCCGCGTAAGTAACGGTTAGCATTCCCGAAGTCTCAGTCGCGTCAGAGACATTATTTTTTTAAGTCTGCTGGCGATTTTGGCTCCAATTTTTCTCTATACGCGCGCGCGCGCGCCTTTCTATTTTTTTTCTAAGTGCCAGCGGCGTATTGCTTTCTAAAAATTTTTTTCGCGCTTCGCGCGAACGAGGAACAAAAAAAAAATAATTTTTTTTTTCCTCTCCTCTTAAGTCCTTTAACTTTCCTTGCCTTTCTCGCTTTTCCTCTCTTCTTCACACTTTCGCTCTATATTAATATATAGTATTATATATATTTAATTCGTTATGCCATTTATTAATATTCTATATTATTATATCATGTCTAATAATATAATAAACTATTTATTATATTATAATACTTAATATGATCCTCCTCCAACTTATAATTCATTTTATCTCTCCATTATTATTAGGCCATCTCTCCTTCAATCATAATATGTTCTACTGTATCATCGTGAACATGGAGAGTGAGGATAGACCAGAGGAGGGATCATATATTTTTCTGACACTTCTTGTATAGAAACTTTGAGTTTCGTTTGCTTTGCGCATATTCGTACACACAACTTGATGTGCGACTTACATATCTCCTCTTTCGTTCTTTAATTCTCACCAATTAGTACGAAGTCACGAAATAAATATTTATCTCGGATTCGTACGAGAGGTGTCTGGCCTTCCTCAGAACACATCTCTCTTTATTCGTACGATCTAAGTATATCTCGTGTGTCCCGTGCCGAAGTCTAGAAAAATTTCTATACCTTCGACTTTTCGTACGGCGGACACATTTTTTCTTAGGACACCTCCTCCGTTTTGCTTTGCACAACTTTATTTAATTTATTTTAGGGACGTAATTTTAGCATGTATTATTCGATGCATTGCAACATCAGTACATCTGCTCATTCGCCACAGTTCTGCTCTTAACCACACTTTGGGTCTATTTGACCCGTGGTGACTTTCGGCGGAGACGACGCTGCCAATTCACAAGGCACGTTCGGGACTGTCGTCTCCTTACAGGTACCGATCGGCCGGCCGGATCGTCGGCGACTCCGGCACTTACGCACTGAACTTTATGTTATAAAAGTGCGATTTTTGCTCAACATTTCGAAAGTCGATTTTTACTTTGAAAATTTTTACGAACTTCCCAACTTACGTTGTCGTTCGTTATGTTATTTCCATGCACCACCAATTGCCATTTCATATTATTTCTCATCGTACGAAAGTACCGAAGTAAAAATACTTAGTCTCCCGTACGAGAGAAATTTTGCCTTAGGACACCTTCAAAACTTGTAAAATTTCATTAATTTTACTTTGAAAATTTTTACGAACTTCCCAACTTACGCTGTCGTTCGTTATGTTATTTCCATGCACCACCAATTGCCATTTCATATTATTTCTCATCGTACGAAAGTACCGAAGTAAAAATACTTAGTCTCCCGTACGAGAGAAATTTTGCCTTAGGACACCTTCAAAAACTTGTAAAATTTCATTAATTTTACTTTGAAAATTTTTACGAACTTCCCAACTTACGTTGTCGTTCGTTATGTTATTTCCATGCACCACCAATTGCCATTTCATATTATTTCTCATCGTACGAAAGTACCGAAGTAAAAATACTTAGTCTCCCGTACGAGAGAAATTTTGCCTTAGGACACCTTCAAAAACTTGTAAAATTTCATTAATTTTACTTTGAAAATTTTTACGAACTTCCCAACTTACGTTGTCGTTCGTTATGTTATTTCCATGCACCACCAATTGCCATTTCATATTATTTCTCATCGTACGAAAGTACCGAAGTAAAAATACTTAGTCTCCCGTACGAGAGAAATTTTGCCTTAGGACACCTTCAAAAACTTGTAAAATTTCATTAATTTTACTTGGAACATAATTTTATATTATGTCAGTTCGTTACGTTTTAGCAACGATTATTCGTGCTTGCCAAAGTTCCGCTTATACGTATTTTGGATCTTTTTGACCCGCGGTAACTTTCGGCCGAGACGACGCTGCCAATTCACAAGGCACGTTCGGGACTGTCGTCTCCCTACAGGTACCGAACGGCCGGCCGGATCGTCGGCGACGCCGGCCGGTACGCGCGGGCGCCTCCCGCGCCAACCCGCGATCCGATCGTGCCAATTCGAGAGTGCGGTAAAACTTAGCGTGAAAAAATCGATTTTACAAAAAGTTGTGAAACACGCTTAAAATGATATACAAACAATTTCTACATATATTTTGCGAAATTTAACGATAAAACTCACATATAAAAAATTTTTTTTTTAGCAGAAATTGAGAATAAATCGCTCCGGCATAGTCGGTTCGGAGAATTTATGACTGACAACCCATTCCAAAACCGATTGGACTCGTTAGAGTAATGAATTCTTAATATTTCTATATGGTTTTGGCACCTTCGGATTCATAAATGAAAAAGTTATTAAGAAGAAATCGTTCCGCATAGTCGGTTCGGAGCACTTATGATCGACAACCCATTCCAAAACCGATTGGACTCGTTAAAGTAATGTATTTTTAATACTCTTATATGGTTTTGGCACGTTCGGACTCATAAATGCAGAAGTTATTAAGGATAAATCGCTCCGCATAGTCGGTTCGGTGCGCCGTCAGAACGTGCCAAACTTCCAGCGGTGTGTAGGCTTCGGTGGCGAGTTCGGACGCGATAAAGTCCCTCCGGCATAGTCGGTTCGGAGAATTTATGACCGACAACCCTTTCCAAAACCGATTGGACTCGTTAGAGTAATGTATTCTTAATATTTCTAGATGGTTTTGGCTCCTTCGGATTCATAA
>CAUYWW010000245.1:2641200-2666200 GCA_963576845.1 Megachile leachella
ACCTATGACTATAGGGAGCACTTCACCGCCCGATGCCCCCAATTTACCCCTTAGGGTGGGCAGTAGTGGCGAGTATTTTGAAATCTTTTCCCGCCTGCCATTCTCCAGGTAGTCCCCATCCTCGTGGCGGACTGTGACATCGACCACGAGGACCCTTCCCTGGCTCTTTACCACCAGGTCCGGTTTGAGGACTCCTGTTTCTGTATGCAATTTGGGCTCCTTAATCACTACTGCCTCTTTAAATCTTTTGGGGATTTCCGCCATGACCAGGTCGACTATACTGTCATGGCGGCGGATGCGCTCTGCCTTAGTGTGCGTACACTGTCCCAAAATGTGCGCGAGTGTTTCGGGCAACACTCGGCACTTCCGGCAGCGCACATCCAGGAGTGGGGTGGCTCTATTGATCGCAACTCTGTTCCCTGCGGTGTCGGTCCGGAACCGCAGGGCTGTTAAAAATCGCGCCGGTTTTAAGAGAGTTGGATTATAGAGCCACGCGTTTCCAATTTTATCGTTTTTGAAATTATGCACCGCTTTCCCCTGAGCGGTGCATTTTCCCCACTCCTCTAGCTCTCGCGTCTTTGCGTCTGCCTTCCATTTGTCGACCTGTAAGACCGACGCAACTGGCCAATTCAGGCGCACCGCCCGCGCCTGACGTTTTAGCTTGTTTTCAAGGCCAGTTGCCCGCGCGAGAGCTTGAATGGCAGGGTCAGGGTTGTTGAGGAATGACAACCCTGACTTTAAGCTGGAGCTGACGCATGTTATCTCCAGCTTCGGGAAACCTAACCCCCCATCACGTTTTCCAACATATAATAGCCCGTTCGCTGCTGATTGTGGAAGGTGAAGGATCTCCTTGATGGCCACCCGAAGGTCTCCATCAAGGGTCCTCAGCAGCGAAACAGGCGCCGCCCCCAAAGTCAGGCGATATATGTAATGGGGGACTAGGTGGGTGGAGAGCAATTCTACTTTCTGGTGGGGTTTTAATGCCAGCCTCTTTACCCTTTTTATGGCATTATTAATCTCGGCGCGGAGGTCACCGAGATCTATCCCAGTCCAGGGAGTTATGTTTACTCCCAAATATCTGATACGTGTCTCCGCACTCGCAAACGGGACACGCTCTCCACCACTTAAGACCAGCCCGGGATCCTTAATGTAGTAAGAACCTCTTGTCGGCACCACTTGGAAGGCTACGCATTTGGGTGCCGAAATAGTCATCCCCAGGGCGTTGAGGTATGACTCGACTATATTCAAGAGGTTCTTGGCCTGTGGTACGTCGCCGGCGACCAAATACAGGTCGTCGGCGAAGGCCAGGCAGGAAATTTCCTGCTCCTCATTTATTTTAAACCCGGGCTGGCTCTCCAACGCGAGGAGGAGCGGCTCCAAAACCATGTTAAACAGGAAAGGGGATAGAGGATCCCCCTGCTTAACCCCGCGTTGGAGATGGACTGGGATAGTTTCCCCACCATATTGTATATTAGTGTGCACATCCTTATACGACTGGCACACGAGCCGTACCACGTGCTCGTGCAGCCCTTTCTTCCGCAGTGCAGGCCCCAAGATGTCATGGGGCACAGTGTCGAAAGCCTTTGACACATCGAGCTGCACTGCGACCAGGCCTCCTTGCTTCTTGCCTTGAGCAAGTATTTCTGATAGGATGTGCACATTATTATAGCACCCCCTCTCCGAAACAAAGCCCTTCTGACGAGGGGTGCCTCGCACCTTTAGTCTCAGCTTAGTGTCGATTATCCCCCAGTATAATCGACACAGCAGAGAACTAATTGTGAGGGGACGATAATTCTCAACGAACTGTTCATTTTTCCCCTCCTTAGGAATTAGTATGGTGCGGTTTCGCCCCCAGGAAGATGGCTGTATCCCGGTAACCATAATCAAGTTATACAGCTTCCTGAGGGCATTTTCTGCTCCTCGGGATCGTATCTGGTCTTTACGGATCCCATCGAGGCCAGGAGCAGTGTCCGCTTTGGTGCGGGTGATCCGACCTCTTACATCAGAGATGGTAATTGATGGTAAGAGGTCGCTGAGGGGGAGGTGTTCCTCCTGATCACCCAGACTAGGCAGGCGTACGTCCGGCTTAGTTCCCCAAAGTTTTTCGTACGCCCGCCTTATATCTTCTGGTTGCAAGGGATGCTGCCCTTGCACCCAGTAGTCAACACCATTGCGGACAAACTTAGCAAGGAGGCCTGGGTTCTTTTTATAGAGGTCCTGGGTCCGGGCAAAGATAAACCGCCGGAAAGCTCTCTTTCCGGACCCTTGTTTGCGTGCCCTTCTCCGCCGAATACCAGAGCTCGGCAGGGACGATACCAACAGGTCATACACCCTGTCGATGTCGCCCTGTGTAACACTGGCCGGGCTCTGGCGGGCGGATTGAAGGAGGGCACTTATTTCCGTGAGGAATTCCTCCGGTCCCGGGAAGTCTTCTAAGTCCTCTAACGCGTTTTCTGTGACTTCCGCTGCCCAGTTGTTAAATTCGCTCTCATCGGGACCGGAAGGAATCCCTCGTCCTTCCACCGGGACCTCATCGGTGGAAGGAGAAGGAGGGCCCTGCGAAGCATCTTCCCACTCCTCATCACTTTCCGTGAGGTGTGGCTCCGCCGGACCCTCCTCTTCGACCTGCTCCGGGCTAGCAGGTCGGGCCGTGTGTTGAGCCCGCTGCCTCCTCAACACACGGCGGCCATCGGCCCTTTTGTCCCGGATTTGTTTAACCGTCTTCGTGGTAAGGACCCCCGCAATGGCCTTGGCGATATACTTTTCGTTCTTAAATCTTTCTTCCAATTCCGCCAAGAGCCGCTCCTCCTCCTCCGTCCAAGCTTTGCCTCGACGTGGAGGACGAGGAGCCAGGGGGTCCCTCGGGACCTCAGCTGCAAGGCGTCGCGCTTCATTCCTTGCAGCTGGATGCTTGTGCATCAGGTGCAGACTTAAACCCCGTGGGGTTGCGTATCGCTTTTCGCAATACTCGCACTGCAGACCCTCCTCTGCAGGCGGCTGCCCTGAGCACTTTGGCCGATGGCAATCTGCGGCATGCCGTTTGCTGAATTCCTTTAGGCAACGTATGCAACGGAAAATCAGAGAGCTCCGCCGGTGCGCCTCTTCATAGTGGCGGAGCTCATCGGCATACCGCAGAAACATTATATTACCCCTTCCAGCCCTGGCGCAGACAGTGCAATTGCGGGTCTGGAAGGGGGTCTCAACAATAATCACGTCCGGGGACATAGCCAAGTCGTCATAGTTGGCCCCCAATCGAGGCCTCCTAGGCCTGAGGGAGCGCGCGGGACCAGATGCGGCTCCCCCATCCGAGGCTTCGTCCTGATTCGACATGACCAGGAGAAGCCCGGGTGGCCGGGTGGTCAGCCCGGCCACCTGAGCCCCAGCGGATCTTAGCGGGGGACCCGAAGGTCCCCCCCCGACTCTCGCCACGAGGAGGCTTCCGCTGTACCCTCAGGGTCAAACAACGACCCTGAGGGCTTAAGGTTGGGGCAACGCCTTAAGAGAGTCATAGTTACTCCCGCCGTTTACCCGCGCTTAATTGAATTTCTTCACGTTGACATTCAGAGCACTGGGCAGAAATCACATTGCGTCATCACCCTTGAGGGCCATCGCAATGCTTTGTTTTAATTAGACAGTCGGATTCCCCTAGTCCGTGCCAGTTCTGAGCTAAGCGTTGAATGGCGGCCGAAGAGACGAAAAGGACGGCCGAAGCCGTCACAAGAAGCCTCGCAGCAAGGAAGATCCGTTGGCGGCCAAGGCACGGGACCGAGCTCGGATTCCGGGACGCGACACGAAGTCGCCAACCGTTCACCTCGCCCAGGCCCGGCACGTCAGCCTGGCCAACTTCCCGACCAAGCCCGACACGCCCCGCTCCTCAGAGCCAATCCTTATTCCGAAGTTACGGATCCAATTTGCCGACTTCCCTTACCTACATTAATCTATCGACTAGAGGCTCTTCACCTTGGAGACCTGCTGCGGATATGGGTACGAACCGGCGCGATACCTCCACGTGGCCCTCTCCTGGATTTTCAAGGTCCGAGGGGAAGATCCAGACACCGCCGCAACTGCGGTGCTCTTCGCGTTCCAAACCCTATCTCCCTGCTAGAGGTTTCCAGGGAACTCGAACGCTTATACAGAAAAGAAAACTCTTCCCAGATCTCCCGACGGCGTCTCCAGGTCATTTTGGGTTACCCCGACGAACACTCTTACGAGGGCCCGATTGGTATGCGGTTCCGCTGCCGGGTTCCGGAATAGGAACCGGATTCCCTTTCGCCCGATGGGTGTGTTTCTTCCCAAATCACGCAAAATTATATAAACAACGACGCATCTGCGACGCAACGGCGACACGACTTGCGTTCGACAGTGTATAGATTTAACCAAGCAAAAATAGGAAAAGAAATCGCTTTCAGGCGTTCGACAACATCGCATCACGAAGAACGTGAAGTATCCATCGATCCGAACCGCCATCATTTTTTTTCGGCGTTCGAAGTTTTTGTCAATTTATCAATAAAAATGATCATGTTCGAGCGGTTGGATTAGGACACAAACACGAAACAACGGCGACGTAAATTGTTTCATTTAACTGCAATTTTTTTCCTCATTTAACATTTTTGCCTTTTGCGCGCGTACGTGCGTGCGAGCGTACGTATGTTTTTCATTTGCGTTCGAGAGCGTGAATTTTAGGACACCTCATCAACATTAGATTTCTCTTAGGGCTTAGGATCGACTGACTCGTGTGCAACGGCTGTTCACACGAAACCCTTCTCCACGTCAGTCCTCCAGGGCCTCGCTGGAGTATTTGCTACTACCACCAAGATCTGCACCGACGGCGGCTCCAGGCAGGCTCACGCCCAGACCCTTCTGCGCACACCGCCGCGACCCTCCTACTCGTCAAGGCTTCATGGAGAGCGGAAAATAAATCCCGCTCCTGCGCACTTGCCGTTGACGGCGGAGTATAGGCGCGACGCTTCAGCGCCATCCATTTTCAGGGCTAGTTGCTTCGGCAGGTGAGTTGTTACACACTCCTTAGCGGATTCCGACTTCCATGGCCACCGTCCTGCTGTCTTAAGCAACCAACGCCTTTCATGGTATCCCATAAGCGTCGACTTAGGCGCCTTAACTCTGCGTTTGGTTCATCCCACAGCGCCAGTTCTGCTTACCAAAATTGGCCCACTTGGCACTCTGATCCAAGATAAAATTTTAACAATTTTATATCTCGTGGCTTCATGACGTTTCAAGCAAGCCAGAGATCTCACCCATTTAAAGTTTGAGAATAGGTTGAGGTCGTTTCGGCCCCAAGGCCTCTAATCATTCGCTTTACCAGATGAGACTCGTAGTGCGTTCGAGTCGAGTGCCAGCTATCCTGAGGGAAACTTCGGAGGGAACCAGCTACTAGATGGTTCGATTAGTCTTTCGCCCCTATACCCAGTTCCGACGATCGATTTGCACGTCAGAATCGCTACGGACCTCCATCAGGGTTTCCCCTGACTTCGTCCTGACCAGGCATAGTTCACCATCTTTCGGGTCCCAACGTGTACGCTCTAGGTGCGCCTCTTCTCGCAGTGAGAACGAGACGCCCCGGGAGTGCGAGGCCTAATCGTAACGAGGCCCATCCTCCCTTAGTCGACTTCACGGACGACTTTCACTTTCATTTCGCCTTTAGGTTTATTGAATCCCAATGACTCGCGTACATGTTAGACTCCTTGGTCCGTGTTTCAAGACGGGTCCCGAGAGTACCCAAAGCAATAGCGTCGCCGACCGGTATTTCAAAGTTTGGCCAGTCCAAGGACTCCGCCTGCCAACAGCCCGCCAGGCCCGGTTACGGCGCTAAGTCCGTACATCCGGCATCTAGACTGGAACGAGCTTGCGGCGGTCCTGGACGCAATGCGTTCGAGAATTTTGCGGCCCTATACCGTCTGAGTACCGTCGTGCAGTCGGCCGGGCATCCAAGGGGCTGTCATCGTACGCTAAAAGCGACGGACAGTCATCGCCTCGGGCCTTAGACCGACACGCAACGGGTCGCGACGTTCTACTAGGGGAGAAGTGCACGACTACATAGCCGGAACATTCGCCGCGGGTGGTGTGCCCACGCTGATGGGAAACCCGCCGTAACGGGACCATCCGGGGCACTATCGCACCAACACGGGAGCCAGCTTCGTTGACGATGAATCTCCCCATTCGATCTTTTGGGTTTCTCGGGTTTACCCCTGAACGGTTTCACGTACTCTTGAACTCTCTCTTCAAAGTTCTTTTCAACTTTCCCTCACGGTACTTGTTCGCTATCGGTCTCGTGGTCATATTTAGCCTTAGATGGAGTTTACCACCCACTTAGGGCTGCACTCTCAAGCAACCCGACTCTAAGGAGAGATCCACCCGAGACGCGTACCGGTCGCTACGGGCCTGGCACCCTCTATGGGTAAATGGCCCCATTCAAGATGGACTTGGACGCGATTCGATGTCTCGGGATAAACGAATCCTCCTGAACACTACATTTCCCAGCGGCGTTAACCGCGGGATTCAGTGCTGGGCTCATTCCTGTTCGCTCGCCGCTACTAAGGAAATCCTTGTTAGTTTCTTTTCCTCCGCTTATTAATATGCTTAAATTCAGCGGGTAATCTCACCTGCTCTGAGGTCGTCGAAATTTCATTATTTCTTTTCAAAGTTATACAAAACGTTGTAAACGCTTCTCTTTTCGGTTTCGACACGTAATACGAAAGGTATAATTAAATACCAACGCACAGGGATTATGGTCGTTCGATATTTTCCTTGTATCGTTCGATAACCAACTTTTTTTCTCTTTTCGGACCAATTACGATCGTCGACTACTCGAAAGTACGGACGAGCCAAAATGAAAGCTCGGTGTCTCCTCTCTCTTTTGTTGAGCAAAAGAAAAAAGGCACTTAAAAAACGCCGCATTTTCTTGTTCGGGCAGGCGGTACAACGACAAGAAAAAAAAAACGACGACGACAACGTCCGGTTGTTCCCTCGACTCGCGTCGGAGTATATATAATATATAAATCGGATATATCTTTAACTATCCAGGGCGCGTTAAAAACAAACGACGAGGAGAGACTACGACAACCGAGGAGATAAAGGTCAGGCCTTTTCTTCTTACCCTCGGCGCGCGCGCTCTCGCACACGATCGTTTCAAGTTTCTTTTTGTCCCCTAAAGGATACATATACCGTTTATATATTTACGTTCGAATATACACTCTCGACGGTCGATAAAACCGTAAAGACGCATCGTCCGATACGTTTTTCTTTCTTTTGCTGTCGCGTTCCGACGCAAAATCCCAGAAAAGGGCGAAGAATGCCAAAGACAGCCATGTAAACAATCGGTGACATATCATGGTCCAGAGAAAGGGTTAAAGGAAAAAAAAATCCCATTTTTAACGTGCGTGGTACACCTTCGTCGTGCATAATATCGTTCGATGAAACCACGAGGGCGCACAAAAGGAGAAATAAAAGCGTTTCGAGATCGATATATCTTCGGTCGTTGTTCATTTGCGTTCGACCGTTGTTCGATAAAAGAAATTTAACACACGAACAACAATGAAGCGGGACTCTCGCAAGACGATCACCAAATAAGCGTTTATCGTTCGATAGGTCCGGGGGGTTTTAAACGTCCGTCCGGCATATGTATGCACTTCGAGGACTGGACGACCGGAACCCGTATTGGGATCGCGCGGTCTTCCGCTTCTAATCAACGACAACGAAGCGATCTGCGCTTGAGCACGTTAAAAAAAACGTGGCGAAGCTACGATCTCGTAATAATTTAACCAGTTTAACCAGAGAGAGCTTCCGTCGCACATTTATTTTTAACATTTCTCCTCGTTGTATAAACTTTCGCACCGTCGAAAAAAAAATTCGACAATCATTTCAGACAACGTCGGGAGCGCGGAGAAACGCCGTAAACACTCTCTCTTACCTTGCTTCCTTCAATATTTGTGTCTAACAATTCTCTCACAGGGCGAAGAATCTTTTTCTCTCTCGTCTAAATGTCCGTCTGTAGTTAGGTGTTTCGACTCGGGAGCGCTCTTCCACGGGCGGTCGTGTACGGTCTCTTTTAGGGGTTTAACTAGAAACCACGACTCACGCAAGCCGAGATAAGCGCATTCCGCCGAGAAGATCCTAAAACGAGGAATTGCGAGATATACGAAAATGTTCTTCCGTCGCCTGTGCGAAAAATTGAACACTAGCAAAGAGAGGGCGACACGAACGTTCTATTTAACATTCTCCGCGTCAAACGCCGACGAAATGTCCAACCATCGCTCGTACGTTTTCGCCAATTTCGCAAGTTGTTCTCTCTCTCGCGTTCGACCATCGATCCCGCTCCGAAACGTTCGACTTTTCGGCGTTTAACAGTTTTAATATTTATCTAGTCGAACGACGGCGGGAACGAAAAAAAAAATGAAGAGAAAACTTTTTGCTGCTAAAGGCAAACGCAAGCAGTCTTTAGTTATATAAACGACCCTCAGCCAGGCGTGGTCCAGGAATTGTATCCGTGGACCGCAATGTGCGTTCGAAATGTCGATGTTCATGTGTCCTGCAGTTCACACGTTGACGCGCAATTAGCTGCGTTCTTCATCGACCCACGAGCCAAGTGATCCACCGTTCAGGGTAATCGTATAAAAATTTTTGTTCAAATTCAACTCAGCGTCTGAAAACCAGTATGGTACGTGATTTAACCTGGTTTATAAATTCGTTCGATTGTCCATAGAATACTAACTCCAATCCAAGCGCAAGATCGAGTATCGGTATTCGGACGTCGTCTCATCGTCGCTCTGTTCATAGATTTACCCGAGCGAACGACGCCGATGTAACGGTTTGATTAAGACGACACGATAACGTCCATGGACGGGTAAAGGGCCGTATAAAACTACAGAACCGCCGATGAAACAACGCCCTGAGGCGTATTTCTCTTCGTGCGGAGAGTTTTCAGTCCGTTCCGGGTGGTAAAGTCATTCAAAAACCGTGGAAAATACGAAACGCGCTGCCGCGCGTAACACAGAGTCTCCTGTTCGCTGCTTACATATATTGGACGTCTTGGCGGTATCGCGAGATTCGATACAGACTCCATGGCCGGCGTCAGATCGGTCTACCAACGAAGGAGACTACGCTATCGTTTTCGCTTCTCAGCCGGTCCGTAAGCGATACGTTACCATATCGTCCGTCGTAAGCAGGCGGACTCTCGTGAAACAGCGACTTCGTTCGTCGAAGCGGTTTCGTGGTTCGATTTCCACATCGGTTACCCGGACACCCCCCCGTACGTGAAAGCCTCCGTATATCACCTAACGGGGCTTAAAGGGGGTGTTCCCTTTGTCCAAAGACAAAATTTAGAGAAAAAGAAAATAAAATGGGAGTCTCTCACGAAGCGGGCGAAAAAAAACAAAAATTTAACAATTTTTTTTCGCAAACCCATGCATTTCGTTACCAAACGTCCCAAAATATTTCTTTATATTCTCTATAGTGTTTTTCACACGGGTCGAGAGAGTACGCAACACGAATCAAGAATAAAAATTATAGAAAGGAAAGTCCGATAAGAATATTTCGAGATTATTATAACCTTCACCTCTTCTTCCTTCTCCGAAATCTCTCGCTTTCCTGGCGCGTATCTATTTAACAATTTCGAATCTCTCCTCCCTTTAACTCAGACGTCGCAACGAACGGGTACACCATGCATACGATCAATTTGTTTACATAACGAACCTTCTGTCTGTAAAATACGCGACAGATTCATTTATGTATAGATATATATGAGAATGTTCGTAATATTTTCCTTCGGTTCAAGTTGAACATTCTTGTTACGACGACTTTTTGTTTGTATTTATCGAATGATCGTGCGGTACCCGTTAATAAGATTAAAACGACGTCCCGGGAGAGTCGAAACCTTTCTTATACGCTACGGAAAGAAGAGCCGAGAAGAAAGATAGAGGAAACTCTCGAATTTCTTTCGTCGGTAAACTTTCGTTCTTTCTATTTACGGCGTTCGACATGAAACGGCGTTGCTCTCTCTTTTGCTATTTAACGTTCGCGCTTGTTCGTACGAAACGCGTCGGCGGATACGAAATACGGACGGGAGTATCGACGATGAGAACCAAAGCGACCTCCTACACGTAACCGTAATATATCTCTCCGCATCACGACTGCCGTAACGACGAATTTTCATTTAACATTTTTGGTATCTGTTTTTTTCTCACTTGTTTGCTACTACCTTCAAAAATTTCATGATCTCTTTATTTCTCTCATCATCTAACGTGGCTCTCCGTTTATACGCATTTTTTGTAGTGTACGGCCAATATTATAATATTTGTTTATATACGCGAGGAGCTGCACTTTCCCTCCTCATTTTTGCGTATCATGTGTTTATAGTCATTTATATGTACACTTTTGGCTGCTTTTAAGTGTATTTTCATTGTGAAGTCATAGATTTTGTATTTTCATTGTGAAGTCATAGATTTTGTATTTGCATTGTGAAGTCATAGATTTTGTATTTGCATTGTGAAGTCATAGATTTTTAAGTTTTTCGTTTGGCACGTACTTATGTTAGTATTATTATATCATGTGTTTCGTGTCTTTCGTATCATGTGTTTCATGTCTTGCGTATCATGTGTTTAAATGTCAGAGCTCACGCAGTGATAGAGTTCTCTCTTTCAAACTTTGTAAGTTTGTTTAAATGTTCGTTAATGATCCTTCCGCAGGTTCACCTACGGAAACCTTGTTACGACTTTTACTTCCTCTAAATAATCAAGTTTGGTCATCTTTCCGGTAACATCGGCAATGCCGAGACATTGCCGCGCACCAGTCCGAAGACCTCACTAAATCATTCAATCGGTAGTAGCGACGGGCGGTGTGTACAAAGGGCAGGGACGTAATCAACGCGAGCTTATGACTCGCATTTACTGGGAATTCCTCGTTCATGGGGAATAATTTCAAGCCCCAATCCCTAGCACGAAGGAGGTTCAGCGGGTTACCCGGACCTTTCGGCCAGGGAAAACACGTTGATTCCTTCAGTGTAGCGCGCGTGCGGCCCAGAACATCTAAGGGCATCACAGACCTGTTATTGCTCAATCTCGTGCGACTAGAAGCCGC
This sequence comes from Megachile leachella, assembly GCA_963576845.1. Taxonomy (NCBI): domain Eukaryota; kingdom Metazoa; phylum Arthropoda; class Insecta; order Hymenoptera; family Megachilidae; genus Megachile; species Megachile leachella. The sequence goes on from CAUYWW010000245.1 coordinate 2,652,292, forward strand.
TTGTCCCTCTAAGAAGATTTGTTTGTACGTTGGTAGTAAAAACCACACCGACCGAAGTCGGGGGCCTTCGAGATACCATAATTTACGTCTATTTAACAGGCTAGAGTCTCGTTCGTTATCGGAATTAACCAGACAAATCGCTCCACCAACTAAGAACGGCCATGCACCACCACCCACCGAATCAAGAAAGAGCTATCAATCTGTCAATCCTTCCGGTGTCCGGGCCTGGTGAGGTTTCCCGTGTTGAGTCAAATTAAGCCGCAGGCTCCACTCCTGGTGGTGCCCTTCCGTCAATTCCTTTAAGTTTCAGCTTTGCAACCATACTTCCCCCGGAACCCAAAAGCTTTGGTTTCCCGGAAGCTGCCCGCCGAGTCATCGGAGGAACTTCGGCGGATCGCTAGCTGGCATCGTTTATGGTTAGAACTAGGGCGGTATCTGATCGCCTTCGAACCTCTAACTTTCGTTCTTGATTAATGAAAACATTTTTGGCAAATGCTTTCGCTTCTGTCCGTCTTGCGACGATCCAAGAATTTCACCTCTAACGTCGCAATACGAATGCCCCCATCTGTCCCTATTAATCATTACCTCGGGGTTCCGAAAACCAACAAAATAGAACCGAGGTCCTATTCCATTATTCCATGCACAGAATATTCAGGCGAAGATAGCCTGCTTTAAGCACTCTAATTTGTTCAAAGTAAACGTACCGGCCCACCTCGACACTCAGCGAAGAGCACCGCGATGGGATATTTAACTTGGGTCGCAACTCCGAAGAGAAGCTAAACCCACCGGTAGGACGTATCGCATAATGCCAGTTGAACACCGCGAGCGGTGAACCGACACTGCGACACACAGATTCAACTACGAGCTTTTTAACCGCAACAACTTTAATATACGCTATTGGAGCTGGAGTTACCGCGGCTGCTGGCACCAGACTTGCCCTCCAATGGATCCTCGTTAAAGGATTTAAAGTGTACTCATTCCGATTACGGGGCCTCGGATGAGTCCCGTATCGTTATTTTTCGTCACTACCTCCCCGTGCCGGGAGTGGGTAATTTGCGCGCCTGCTGCCTTCCTTGGATGTGGTAGCCGTTTCTCAGGCTCCCTCTCCGGAATCGAACCCTGATTCCCCGTTACCCGTTACAACCATGGTAGGCGTAGAACCTACCATCGACAGTTGATAAGGCAGACATTTGAAAGATCCGTCGTCGGTACTAGAAGACCGTACGATCAGCACAAAGTTATTCAGAGTCATCATAGCCGACGATGGGAAAACGGACAAGCCGTAAACCGCATCGATTGGTTTTGATCTAATAAAAGCATTCCTCCCATCTCTGGGTGGAATTCTGGTTTGCATGTATTAGCTCTAGAATTACCACAGTTATCCAAGTAAATTGTTGTACGATCTAAGAAACCAAAACTGATTTAATGAGCCATTCGCGGTTTCACCTTAATTCGGTATGTACTTAGACATGCATGGCTTAATCTTTGAGACAAGCATATGACTACTGGCAGGATCAACCAGGGAGCTTAAAGAATTATTTCTTAAGCCAATTTTATTTAACATCAAATTGGGTCTTTCTACGTTCGACGGCGCCTTTAGAATTTAACAACGACCGATCGACGTTAAGACTCACAATTCTCCTTCTCTCTCTCTCTCTCTCTCTCTCGTTTCCATTTTATTACGAATCCTCCACACCTCAATGCCGGAGTTTTTGAAGAAACGCATATCGACTTAAATGACGAAGAATACTATTTCTTCGGTTCAAAAAAAATTTTTGGAAGCACGTACGCACCGCTTTCACGCCGTTCATAGAAACGTAAGAAGCGCGTAAATCGCACACGCTCGGAACGAATTAATCGATCCCCATCGGTGTAAGCGCGTAAAACAAGCACGCTGGACGTTGTGTTCGTTTTTCAGTTTATCAGCTTTTCGTTCCCGTTTTATTTGTACAACTTTTTGTACACGAACCAATTGCAGCTCTGATTATTCCTTTCCTTTGGTTCGTAATATTATTATATACGTAAAGTTATTTATAGTCTTTGATATAAAATATATTTTTCGTTTAACGACACAACACCGAAATAGCGCGTACAGCGGAGCACGCTGGACAATACGGTATGGCGCGTACAGCGGACATGCTGTTCGTCGAAACGAATCGAAAACCGTATCGATATAAACGTTTCATTCCTCCAACGGGGGCCTTTTCTCTCTTACTTAGTATCGATAAAGCGCGTAAAAATGCAAATCCTTTCGTGCCAGACAGATTTCTTGTTGAAAAGTTTTGGAAGCACGTACAACCGCTTTCATCACGCTTTGCATCGAAACGGTATAAGCACGTATACCACACACGCTCGTATTTAACCTCCACAATATCGGTGTTCTTTTGCCTTTATCATAAATACCATTTTTTAAAATGAACCAATATATCTCCAGCTTAAACGTTCCCTTTCATTTGGTTCTCATGTGTTTCAGTCATATAAAAATTTTGTTCCTCCAAACTCTCTCTCTTCTCCCTTTCTCTCTCATTGGTATTTTATTTAAGAAACACCCGATAAAGGTTAGCGCGTACAGTGGCGTGCTGAACGTACCGTGAATAGCGCGTACAGCGGACATGCTGTTCGAAAAACGAACAAGAGGAAGCACGTATTAAAGGCAGCTCGCGCTAGGCATATATCGATACGAAACCTCCGTTTTAGTCTCTCTTTTCGTCGTGGATATCGAAGAAGCGCGTAAAAGAAAATCGCTAAAACTCTTCTCTCGTGCCGGAAAGTGTTTATCCGTTCTAATTTTGGAAGCACGTACAACCGCTTTCACGCTTTGCATCGAAACGGTATAAGCACGTAAACCACACACGCTCGTATTTAACCTCCACAATATCGGTGTTCTTTTGCCTTTATCATAAATACCATTTTTTAAAATGAACCAATATATCTCCAGCTTAAACGTTCCCTTTCATTTGGTTCTCATGTGTTTCAGTCATATTAAATTTTTGTTCCTCCAAACTCTCTCTCTCTTCTCCCTTTCTCTCTCATTGGTATTTTATTTAAGAAACACCCGATAAAGGTTAGCGCGTACAGTGGCGTGCTGAACGTACCGTGATAGCGCGTACAACGGACATGCTGTTCGAAAAAAATCGAATCGGAGCAAGCACGTATACAGAGAAGTTTAGCTCGCGCTGGGCACAATCGATTCTTACAAATCCACCCATTTCCATTTTCTCTTTCTCAAAATTTCGAGGTCATAGTTACAGTATACATAATAATATATTATTTTGTACGTATAAGCGAAAACTCGATATAAAATATCGGAGAAATCACCCGTACCGAAAACTCTTCGCTTTGGAAGAAGTTTCCATTTCAGAAACCGTTTTTGTCAGTCATAGTTACATATTATTTCGTTTTAATATCTCTGCGCTGTACGTATAGTGAAGAATTATTTAACATAGTTCTTCACCGTACCGAAAAACTCTCCGCAAGGAAGAAGTTTTTCTCGCGCATCGAGAAAATATTTAGGCGTTCGAGACGCAGAAAACATTAAGGGACGTAATGTAATTTGTGTATTTCGGAATAAATATTCCGCTTCATAATTTTGTAGCCTCTCGTTTGAAAGCGTAGTAACGAACAAGTTCGTTCAACACCACTTTCTGGTTCATTTTTATATTTAACCATTTCTGTTGCCGTTCATAACGGCAACATGGTTTATAGCCTGTGTCTTTTCTTGAAGTACAACGTACACACCGAAGTGCACACGAGTCACCAGCCTCATGTTAAAGGTTTGTCGCATAAGTGCCATTTGGTCTTAGACGCCGACACGCGACAATGCAGTGTGGAGAAAATCCTGAAACGATGCCGAGAACACGAACAGTCGAGGTAACAAGAAGTTACGCACGAGGAGCGGTGGACTAGTTCTCAACCGAGGTCATAGAATAGCCACGCGCCCGACTCCGTTCCGCCTGGCACGTTCGGACCGAACGTCTCCTTACAGGTACCGAACGGCCGGCCGGATCGTCGGCGACGCCGGCCGTTACGCGCGAGCGCTTACCGCGCCAACCCGCGAACCGATCGTGCCATTTCGAAAGTGCGGTAAAACTTAGCGTGAAAAAATCGATTTTACAAAAAGTTGTGAAACACGCTAAAAAGTATACGGACGATGTTTTAACAATTATTTTACGAAATTTAATGATAAAATTAGTCGAAAAAAATTTTTTTATTTTTTTTTCGCCAAAATCAATACACAAACGAATCGCTAATGTACTAAACGAGCAGCAAACAACAAAATACATCGTTATAACATATAAAAATTGAGAAAATATTTCTAATATTTCAAAGAAATAAGGAAAATTCATTCCGCATAGTCGGTTCGGCGCCCAGTCCGAACATGCCAAAGTTCCTCCGGCATAGTCGGTTCGGTGAATCGATCACTGATAACCTATATAAAAAACCATTAAAACGTATAGAATAACGTATTACCAGAACATTTATACCACTTTGGCACGTTCGGATTCATAAATAACAAAATTATTGAAAATTTTTCGTTCCGCATAGTCGGTTCGGTGAATCGATGACTGATAACCTGTATAAAAAACTATTAAAACGTATAGAATAACGTATTACTAGAACATTTATACCACTTTGGCACGTTCGGATTCATAAATAACAAAATTATTGAAAATTTTTCGTTCCGCATAGTCGGTTCGGTGCCCAGTCCGAACATGACAAAGTTCCTCCGGCATAGTCGGTTCGGTGAATCGATCACTGATAACCTATACAAAAAACCATTAAAACGTATAGAATAACGTATTACTAGAATATTTATACCACTTTCGCACGTTCGGATTCATAAATAACAAAATTATTGAAAATTTTTCGTTCCGCATAGTCGGTTCGGTGCCCAGTCCGATCATGCCAAAGTTCCTCCGGCATAGTCGGTTCGGTGAATCGATCACTGATAACCCATACAAAAAACCATTAAAACGTATAGAATAACGTATTACTAGAATATTTATACCACTTTGGCACGTTCGGATTAAAAAATAACAAAATTATTGAAAATTTTTCGTTCCGCATAGTCGGTTCGGTGAATCGATGACTGATAACCTGTATAAAAAATCATTAAAACGTATAGAATAACGTATTAGTAGAACATTTATACCACTTTGCCACATTCGGATTCATAAATAACAAAATTATTGAAAATTTTTCGTTCCGCATAGTCGGTTCGGCGCCCGGTCCGAACATGCCAAAGTTCCTCCGGCATAGTCGGTTCGTTGAATCGATGACTGATAACCTGTATAAAAAACCATTAAAACGTATAGAATAACGTATTACTAGAACATTTATAAAACTTTGGCACGTTCGGATTCATAAATAACAAAATTATTGAAAATTTTTCTTTCCGCATAGTCGGTTCGGTGGGCGCTCCGAACGGACCAAACTCCATCGCGCATAGTCGGTTCGGTGAAACGATGATCGACAACCTACATAAAAAGCACCTAGAATCGTTAGTATACCGTATATGTAACACTTTTATGTCATTTTGGCACGTTTGTACCCGTAGTTGAAGAAATTATCGACGATACTCCGTTCCGCATAGTCGGTTCGGTGGGCGCTCCGAACGGGCCAAACTCCGTCCGGCATAGTCGGTTCGGTGAAACGATGATCGACAACCTACATAAATTGGACCTAGAATCGTTAGTATACTGTATTTGTAACACTTTTATGTCATTATGGCACGATTGTACCCCTAATTGTAGAAATTATCGACGATACTCCGTTCCGCATAGTCGGTTCGGTGGGCGCTCCGAACGGGCCAAACTCCATCGCGCATAGTCGGTTCGGTGAAACGATGATCGACAACCTATATAAAAAGCACCTAGAATCGTTAGTGTACTGTATTTGTAACACTTCTATGTCGTTTTAGCACGTTTGTACCCCTTATTGTAGAAAATATCGACGATACTCCGTTTCGCATAGTCGGTTCGGTGAAACGATGATCGACAACCTATATAAAAAGCACCTAGAATCGTTAGTATACTGTATTTGTAACACTTCTATGTGATTTTGGCACGATTGTACCCCTAATTGTAGAAATTATCGACGATACTCCGTTCCGCATAGTCGGTTCGGTGGGCGCTCCGAACGGGCCAAACTCCATCGCGCATAGTCGGTTCGGTGAAACGATGATCGACAACCTATATAAAAAGCACCTAGAATCGTTAGTGTACTGTATTTGTAACACTTCTATGTCGTTTTAGCACGTTTGTACCCCTTATTGTAGAAAATATCGACGATACTCCGTTTCGCATAGTCGGTTCGGTGAAACGATGATCGACAACCTATATAAAAAGCACCTAGAATCGTTAGTATACTGTATTTGTAACACTTCTATGTGATTTTGGCACGATTGTACCCCTAATTGTAGAAAATATCGGCGATACTCCGTTTCGCATAGTCGGTTCGGTGAAACGATGATCGACAACCTATATAAAAAGCACCTAGAATCGTTAGTATACTGTATTTGTAACACTTCTATGTGATTTTGGCACGATTGTACCCCTAATTGTAGAAATTATCGACGATACTCCGTTCCGCATAGTCGGTTCGGTGGGCGCTCCGAACGGGCCAAACTCCATCGCGCATAGTCGGTTCGGTGAAACGATGATCGACAACCTATATAAAAAGCACCTAAAATCGTTAGTATACGGTATTTGTAACACTTCTATGTCGTTTTAGCACGTTTGTACCCCTTATTGTAGAAATTATCGACGATACTCCGTTCCGCATAGTCGGTTCGGTGGGCGCTCCGAACGGGCCAAACTCCATCGCGCATAGTCGGTTCGGTGAAACTATGATCGACAACCTATATAAAAAGCACCTAAAATTGTTAGTATACGGTATTTGTAACACTTCTATGTCGTTTTAGCACGTTTGTACCCCTAATTGTAGAAATTATCGACGATACTCCGTTTCGCATAGTCGGTTCGGTGGGCGCTCCGAACGGGCCTAACTCCATCGCGCATAGTCGGTTCGGTGAAACGATTATTGACAACCTACATAAATGGCACCTAGAATCGTTAATATACTGTATTTGTAACACTTCTATGTCGTTTTAGCACGTTTGTACGCCTATTTGAAGAAATTATCGACGATACTCCGTTCCGCATAGTCGGTTCGGTGGGCGCTCCGAACGGACCAAACTCCATCGCGCATAGTCGGTTCGGTGAAACGATGATCGACAACCTACATAAAAAGCACCTAGAATCGTTAGTATACCGTATATGTAACACTTTTATGTCATTTTGGCACGTTTGTACCCGTAGTTGAAGAAATTATCGACGATACTCCGTTCCGCATAGTCGGTTCGGTGGGCGCTCCGAACGGGCCAAACTCCGTCCGGCATAGTCGGTTCGGTGAAACGATGATCGACAACCTACATAAATTGGACCTAGAATCGTTAGTATACTGTATTTGTAACACTTTTATGTCATTATGGCACGATTGTACCCCTAATTGTAGAAATTATCGACGATACTCCGTTCCGCATAGTCGGTTCGGTGGGCGCTCCGAACGGGCCAAACTCCATCGCGCATAGTCGGTTCGGTGAAACGATGATCGACAACCTATATAAAAAGCACCTAGAATCGTTAGTGTACTGTATTTGTAACACTTCTATGTCGTTTTAGCACGTTTGTACCCCTTATTGTAGAAAATATCGACGATACTCCGTTTCGCATAGTCGGTTCGGTGAAACGATGATCGACAACCTATATAAAAAGCACCTAGAATCGTTAGTATACTGTATTTGTAACACTTCTATGTGATTTTGGCACGATTGTACCCCTAATTGTAGAAATTATCGACGATACTCCGTTCCGCATAGTCGGTTCGGTGGGCGCTCCGAACGGGCCAAACTCCATCGCGCATAGTCGGTTCGGTGAAACGATGATCGACAACCTATATAAAAAGCACCTAGAATCGTTAGTGTACTGTATTTGTAACACTTCTATGTCGTTTTAGCACGTTTGTACCCCTTATTGTAGAAAATATCGACGATACTCCGTTTCGCATAGTCGGTTCGGTGAAACGATGATCGACAACCTATATAAAAAGCACCTAGAATCGTTAGTATACTGTATTTGTAACACTTCTATGTGATTTTGGCACGATTGTACCCCTAATTGTAGAAAATATCGGCGATACTCCGTTTCGCATAGTCGGTTCGGTGAAACGATGATCGACAACCTATATAAAAAGCACCTAGAATCGTTAGTATACTGTATTTGTAACACTTCTATGTGATTTTGGCACGATTGTACCCCTAATTGTAGAAATTATCGACGATACTCCGTTCCGCATAGTCGGTTCGGTGGGCGCTCCGAACGGGCCAAACTCCATCGCGCATAGTCGGTTCGGTGAAACGATGATCGACAACCTATATAAAAAGCACCTAAAATCGTTAGTATACGGTATTTGTAACACTTCTATGTCGTTTTAGCACGTTTGTACCCCTTATTGTAGAAATTATCGACGATACTCCGTTCCGCATAGTCGGTTCGGTGGGCGCTCCGAACGGGCCAAACTCCATCGCGCATAGTCGGTTCGGTGAAACTATGATCGACAACCTATATAAAAAGCACCTAAAATTGTTAGTATACGGTATTTGTAACACTTCTATGTCGTTTTAGCACGTTTGTACCCCTAATTGTAGAAATTATCGACGATACTCCGTTTCGCATAGTCGGTTCGGTGGGCGCTCCGAACGGGCCTAACTCCATCGCGCATAGTCGGTTCGGTGAAACGATTATTGACAACCTACATAAATGGCACCTAGAATCGTTAATATACTGTATTTGTAACACTTCTATGTCGTTTTAGCACGTTTGTACGCCTATTTGAAGAAATTATCGACGATACTCCGTTCCGCATAGTCGGTTCGGTGGGCGCTCCGAACGAGCCTAACACCATCGCGCATAGTCGGTTCGGTGAAAAGATTATCGGCAATCTATATAAAAAGCACCTAGAATCGTTAGTGTACTGTATTTGTAGCACTTCTATATCGTTTTGCCACGTTCGGGCTCGTAATTGTAGAAATTATCGGCGAAACTCCGTTTCGCATAGTCGGTTCGGTGTTGCGGTCAATATTTTCTAAGTCCTGGCCGCGTATTGCTTTTTGATTTTCTAAGTCCTGGCCGCGTATTGCTTTTTGATTTTCTAAGTCCTGGCCGCGTATTGCTTTCCCATTTGCTAAGTCCAGCCGCCTATTGCTTTCCGTCTCTCCGGGATCGGCCCGCGTAGGTAACGGTTAGCATTCCCGAAGTCTCAGTCGCGTCAGAGACATTATTTTTTTAAGTCTGCTGGCGATTTTGGCTCCAATTTTTCTCTATACGCGCGCGCGCGCGCCTTTCTATTTTTTTTCTAAGTGCCAGCGGCGTATTGCTTTCTAAAAATTTTTTTCGCGCTTCGCGCGAACGAGGAACAAAAAAAAAAATAATTTTTTTTTTCCTCTCCTCTTAAGTCCTTTAACTTTCCTTGCCTTTCTCGCTTTTCCTCTCTTCTTCACACTTTCGCTCTATATTAATATATAGTATTATATATATTTAATTCGTTATGCCATTTATTAATATTCTATATTATTATATCATGTCTAATAATATAATAAACTATTTATTATATTATAATACTTAATATGATCCTCCTCCAACTTATAATTCATTTTATCTCCCCATTATTATTAGGCCATCTCTCCTTCAATCATAATATGTTCTACTGTATCATCGTGAACATGGAGAGTGAGGATAGACCAGAGGAGGGATCATATATTTTTCTGACACTTCTTGTATAGAAACTTTGAGTTTCGTTTGCTTTGCGCATATTCGTACACACAACTTGATGTGCGACTTACATATCTCCTCTTTCGTTCTTTAATTCTCACCAATTAGTACGAGGTCACGAAATAAATATTTATCTCGGATTCGTACGAGAGGTGTCTGGCCTTCCTCAGAACACCTCTCTCTTTATTCGTACGATCTAAGTATATCTCGTGTGTCCCGTGCCGAAGTCTAGAAAAATTTCTATACCTTCGACTTTTCGTACGGCAGACACATTTTTTCTTAGGACACCTCCTCCGTTTTGCTTTGCACAACTTTATTTAACTTCATTTTAGGGACGTAATTTTAGCATGTATTATTCGATGCATTGCAACATCAGTACATCTGCTCATTCGCCACAGTTCTGCTCTTAACCACACTTTGGGTCTATTCGACCCGTGGTGACTTTCGGCGGAGACGACGCTGCCAATTCACAAGGCACGTTCGGGACTGTCGTCTCCTTACAGGTACCGAACGGCCGGCCGGATCGTCGGCGACTCCGGCACTTACGCACTGAACTTTATGTTATAAAAGTGCGATTTTTGCTCAACATTTCAAAAGTCGATTTTTACTTTGAAAATTTTTACGAACTTCCCAACTTACGTTGTCGTTCGTTATGTTATTTCCATGCACCACCAATTGCCATTTCATATTATTTCTCATCGTACGAAAGTACCGAAGTAAAAATACTTAGTCTCCCGTACGAGAGAAATTTTGCCTTAGGACACCTTCAAAACTTGTAAAATTTCATTAATTTTACTTTGAAAATTTTTACGAACTTCCCAACTTACGTTGTCGTTCGTTATGTTATTTCCATGCACCACCAATTGCCATTTCATATTATTTCTCATCGTACGAAAGTACCGAAGTAAAAATACTTAGTCTCCCGTACGAGAGAAATTTTGCCTTAGGACACCTTCAAAACTTGTAAAATTTCATTAATTTTACTTTGAAAATTTTTACGAACTTCCCAACTTACGTTGTCGTTCGTTATGTTATTTCCATGCACCACCAATTGCCATTTCATATTATTTCTCATCGTACGAAAGTACCGAAGTAAAAATACTTAGTCTCCCGTACGAGAGAAATTTTGCCTTAGGACACCTTCAAAACTTGTAAAATTTCATTAATTTTACTTTGAAAATTTTTACGAACTTCCCAACTTACGTTGTCGTTCGTTATGTTATTTCCATGCACCACCAATTGCCATTTCATATTATTTCTCATCGTACGAAAGTACCGAAGTAAAAATACTTAGTCTCCCGTACGAGAGAAATTTTGCCTTAGGACACCTTCAAAACTTGTAAAATTTCATTAATTTTACTTTGAAAATTTTTACGAACTTCCCAACTTACGTTGTCGTTCGTTATGTTATTTCCATGCACCACCAATTGCCATTTCATATTATTTCTCATCGTACGAAAGTACCGAAGTAAAAATACTTAGTCTCCCGTACGAGAGAAATTTTGCCTTAGGACACCTTCAAAAACTTGTAAAATTTCATTAATTTTACTTGGAACATAATTTTATATTATGTCAGTTCGTTACGTTTTAGCAACGATTATTCGTGCTTGCCAAAGTTCCGCTTATACGTATTTTGGATCTTTTTGACCCGCGGTAACTTTCGGCCGAGACGACGCTGCCAATTCACAAGGCACGTTCGGGACTGTCGTCTCCCTACAGGTACCGAACGGCCGGCCGGATCGTCGGCGACGCCGGCCGGTACGCGCGGGCGCCTCCCGCGCCAACCCGCGATCCGATCGTGCCAATTCGAGAGTGCGGTAAAACTTAGCGTGAAAAAATCGATTTTACAAAAAGTTGTGAAACACGCTTAAAATGATATACAAACAATTTCTACATATATTTTGCGAAATTTAACGATAAAACTCACATATAAAAAATTTTTTTTTTAGCAGAAATTGAGAATAAATCGCTCCGGCATAGTCGGTTCGGAGAATTTATGACTGACAACCCATTCCAAAACCGATTGGACTCGTTAGAGTAATGAATTCTTAATATTTCTATATGGTTTTGGCACCTTCGGATTCATAAATGAAAAAGTTATTAAGAAGAAATCGTTCCGCATAGTCGGTTCGGAGCACTTATGATCGACAACCCATTCCAAAACCGATTGGACTCGTTAAAGTAATGTATTTTTAATACTCTTATATGGTTTTGGCACGTTCGGACTCATAAATGCAGAAGTTATTAAGGATAAATCGCTCCGCATAGTCGGTTCGGTGCGCCGTCAGAACGTGCCAAACTTCCAGCGGTGTGTAGGCTTCGGTGGCGAGTTCGGACGCGATAAAGTCCCTCCGGCATAGTCGGTTCGGAGAATTTATGACCGACAACCCTTTCCAAAACCGATTGGACTCGTTAGAGTAATGTATTCTTAATATTTCTAGATGGTTTTGGCTCCTTCGGATTCATAAATGAAAAAGTTATTAAGAAGAAATCGTTCCGCATAGTCGGTTCGGAGCACTTATGATCGACAACCCATTCCAAAACCGATTGGACTCGTTAAAGTAATGTATTTTTAATACTCTTATATGGTTTTGGCACGTTCGGATTCATAAATGCAAAAGTTATTAAGGATAAATCGCTCCGCATAGTCGGTTCGGTGCGCCGTCAGAACGTGCCAAACTTCCAGCGGTGTGTAGGCTTCGGTGGCGAGTTCGGACGCGATAAAGTCCCTCCGGCATAGTCGGTTCGGAGAATTTATGACCGACAACCCTTTCCAAAACCGATTGGACTCGTTAGAGTAATGTATTCTTAATATTTCTAGATGGTTTTGGCTCCTTCGGATTCATAAATGAAAAAGTTATTAAGAAGAAATCGTTCCGCATAGTCGGTTCGGAGCACTTATGATCGACAACCCATTCCAAAACCGATTGGACTCGTTAAAGTAATGTATTTTTAATACTCTCATATGGTTTTGGCACGTTCGGATTCATAAATGCAAAAGTTATTAAGGATAAATCGCTCCGCATAGTCGGTTCGGTGCGCCGTCAGAACGTGCCAAACTTCCAGCGGTGTGTAGGCTTCGGTGGCGAGTTCGGACGCGATAAAGTCCCTCCGGCATAGTCGGTTCGGAGAATTTATGACCGACAACCCTTTCCAAAACCGATTGGACTCGTTAGAGTAATGTATTCTTAATATTTCTAGATGGTTTTGGCTCCTTCGGATTCATAAATGAAAAAGTTATTAAGAAGAAATCGTTCCGCATAGTCGGTTCGGAGCACTTATGATCGACAACCCATTCCAAAACCGATTGGACTCGTTAAAGTAATGTATTTTTAATACTCTTATATGGTTTTGGCACGTTCGGATTCATAAATGCAAAAGTTATTAAGGATAAATCGCTCCGCATAGTCGGTTCGGTGCGCCGTCAGAACGTGCCAAACTTCCAGCGGTGTGTAGGCTTCGGTGGCGAGTTCGGACGCGATAAAGTCCCTCCGGCATAGTCGGTTCGGAGAATTTATGACCGACAACCCTTTCCAAAACCGATTGGACTCGTTAGAGTAATGTATTCTTAATATTTCTAGATGGTTTTGGCTCCTTCGGATTCATAAATGAAAAAGTTATTAAGAAGAAATCGTTCCGCATAGTCGGTTCGGAGCACTTATGATCGACAACCCATTCCAAAACCGATTGGACTCGTTAAAGTAATGTATTTTTAATACTCTCATATGGTTTTGGCACGTTCGGATTCATAAATGCAAAAGTTATTAAGGATAAATCGCTCCGCATAGTCGGTTCGGTGCGCCGTCAGAACGTGCCAAACTTCCAGCGGTGTGTAGGCTTCGGTGGCGAGTTCGGACGCGATAAAGTCCCTCCGGCATAGTCGGTTCGGAGAATTTATGACCGACAACCCTTTCCAAAACCGATTGGACTCGTTAGAGTAATGTATTCTTAATATTTCTAGATGGTTTTGGCTCCTTCGGATTCATAAATGAAAAAGTTATTAAGAAGAAATCGTTCCGCATAGTCGGTTCGGAGCACTTATGATCGACAACCCATTCCAAAACCGATTGGACTCGTTA
>CAUYWW010000245.1:2671200-2688700 GCA_963576845.1 Megachile leachella
TAGTTGCTTCGGCAGGTGAGTTGTTACACACTCCTTAGCGGATTCCGACTTCCATGGCCACCGTCCTGCTGTCTTAAGCAACCAACGCCTTTCATGGTATCCCATAAGCGTCGACTTAGGCGCCTTAACTCTGCGTTTGGTTCATCCCACAGCGCCAGTTCTGCTTACCAAAATTGGCCCACTTGGCACTCTGATCCAAGATAAAATTTTAACAATTTTATATCTCGTGGCTTCATGACGTTTCAAGCAAGCCAGAGATCTCACCCATTTAAAGTTTGAGAATAGGTTGAGGTCGTTTCGGCCCCAAGGCCTCTAATCATTCGCTTTACCAGATGAGACTCGTAGTGCGTTCGAGTCGAGTGCCAGCTATCCTGAGGGAAACTTCGGAGGGAACCAGCTACTAGATGGTTCGATTAGTCTTTCGCCCCTATACCCAGTTCCGACGATCGATTTGCACGTCAGAATCGCTACGGACCTCCATCAGGGTTTCCCCTGACTTCGTCCTGACCAGGCATAGTTCACCATCTTTCGGGTCCCAACGTGTACGCTCTAGGTGCGCCTCTTCTCGCAGTGAGAACGAGACGCCCCGGGAGTGCGAGGCCTAATCGTAACGAGGCCCATCCTCCCTTAGTCGACTTCACGGACGACTTTCACTTTCATTTCGCCTTTAGGTTTATTGAATCCCAATGACTCGCGTACATGTTAGACTCCTTGGTCCGTGTTTCAAGACGGGTCCCGAGAGTACCCAAAGCAATAGCGTCGCCGACCGGTATTTCAAAGTTTGGCCAGTCCAAGGACTCCGCCTGCCAACAGCCCGCCAGGCCCGGTTACGGCGCTAAGTCCGTACATCCGGCATCTAGACTGGAACGAGCTTGCGGCGGTCCTGGACGCAATGCGTTCGAGAATTTTGCGGCCCTATACCGTCTGAGTACCGTCGTGCAGTCGGCCGGGCATCCAAGGGGCTGTCATCGTACGCTAAAAGCGACGGACAGTCATCGCCTCGGGCCTTAGACCGACACGCAACGGGTCGCGACGTTCTACTAGGGGAGAAGTGCACGACTACATAGCCGGAACATTCGCCGCGGGTGGTGTGCCCACGCTGATGGGAAACCCGCCGTAACGGGACCATCCGGGGCACTATCGCACCAACACGGGAGCCAGCTTCGTTGACGATGAATCTCCCCATTCGATCTTTTGGGTTTCTCGGGTTTACCCCTGAACGGTTTCACGTACTCTTGAACTCTCTCTTCAAAGTTCTTTTCAACTTTCCCTCACGGTACTTGTTCGCTATCGGTCTCGTGGTCATATTTAGCCTTAGATGGAGTTTACCACCCACTTAGGGCTGCACTCTCAAGCAACCCGACTCTAAGGAGAGATCCACCCGAGACGCGTACCGGTCGCTACGGGCCTGGCACCCTCTATGGGTAAATGGCCCCATTCAAGATGGACTTGGACGCGATTCGATGTCTCGGGATAAACGAATCCTCCTGAACACTACATTTCCCAGCGGCGTTAACCGCGGGATTCAGTGCTGGGCTCATTCCTGTTCGCTCGCCGCTACTAAGGAAATCCTTGTTAGTTTCTTTTCCTCCGCTTATTAATATGCTTAAATTCAGCGGGTAATCTCACCTGCTCTGAGGTCGTCGAAATTTCATTATTTCTTTTCAAAGTTATACAAAACGTTGTAAACGCTTCTCTTTTCGGTTTCGACACGTAATACGAAAGGTATAATTAAATACCAACGCACAGGGATTATGGTCGTTCGATATTTTCCTTGTATCGTTCGATAACCAACTTTTTTTCTCTTTTCGGACCAATTACGATCGTCGACTACTCGAAAGTACGGACGAGCCAAAATGAAAGCTCGGTGTCTCCTCTCTCTTTTGTTGAACAAAAGAAAAAAGGCACTTAAAAAACGCCGCATTTTCTTGTTCGGGCAGGCGGTACAACGACAAGAAAAAAAAAACGACGACGACAACGTCCGGTTGTTCCCTCGACTCGCGTCGGAGTATATATAATATATAAATCGGATATATCTTTAACTATCCAGGGCGCGTTAAAAACAAACGACGAGGAGAGACTACGACAACCGAGGAGATAAAGGTCAGGCCTTTTCTTCTTACCCTCGGCGCGCGCGCTCTCGCACACGATCGTTTCAAGTTTCTTTTTGTCCCCTAAAGGATACATATACCGTTTATATATTTACGTTCGAATATACACTCTCGACGGTCGATAAAACCGTAAAGACGCATCGTCCGATACGTTTTTCTTTCTTTTGCTGTCGCGTTCCGACGCAAAATCCCAGAAAAGGGCGAAGAATGCCAAAGACAGCCATGTAAACAATCGGTGACATATCATGGTCCAGAGAAAGGGTTAAAGGAAAAAAAAATCCCATTTTTAACGTGCGTGGTACACCTTCGTCGTGCATAATATCGTTCGATGAAACCACGAGGGCGCACAAAAGGAGAAATAAAAGCGTTTCGAGATCGATATATCTTCGGTCGTTGTTCATTTGCGTTCGACCGTTGTTCGATAAAAGAAATTTAACACACGAACAACAATGAAGCGGGACTCTCGCAAGACGATCACCAAATAAGCGTTTATCGTTCGATAGGTCCGGGGGGTTTTAAACGTCCGTCCGGCATATGTATGCACTTCGAGGACTGGACGACCGGAACCCGTATTGGGATCGCGCGGTCTTCCGCTTCTAATCAACGACAACGAAGCGATCTGCGCTTGAGCACGTTAAAAAAAACGTGGCGAAGCTACGATCTCGTAATAATTTAACCAGTTTAACCAGAGAGAGCTTCCGTCGCACATTTATTTTTAACATTTCTCCTCGTTGTATAAACTTTCGCACCGTCGAAAAAAAAATTCGACAATCATTTCAGACAACGTCGGGAGCGCGGAGAAACGCCGTAAACACTCTCTCTTACCTTGCTTCCTTCAATATTTGTGTCTAACAATTCTCTCACAGGGCGAAGAATCTTTTTCTCTCTCGTCTAAATGTCCGTCTGTAGTTAGGTGTTTCGACTCGGGAGCGCTCTTCCACGGGCGGTCGTGTACGGTCTCTTTTAGGGGTTTAACTAGAAACCACGACTCACGCAAGCCGAGATAAGCGCATTCCGCCGAGAAGATCCTAAAACGAGGAATTGCGAGATATACGAAAATGTTCTTCCGTCGCCTGTGCGAAAAATTGAACACTAGCAAAGAGAGGGCGACACGAACGTTCTATTTAACATTCTCCGCGTCAAACGCCGACGAAATGTCCAACCATCGCTCGTACGTTTTCGCCAATTTCGCAAGTTGTTCTCTCTCTCGCGTTCGACCATCGATCCCGCTCCGAAACGTTCGACTTTTCGGCGTTTAACAGTTTTAATATTTATCTAGTCGAACGACGGCGGGAACGAAAAAAAAAATGAAGAGAAAACTTTTTGCTGCTAAAGGCAAACGCAAGCAGTCTTTAGTTATATAAACGACCCTCAGCCAGGCGTGGTCCAGGAATTGTATCCGTGGACCGCAATGTGCGTTCGAAATGTCGATGTTCATGTGTCCTGCAGTTCACACGTTGACGCGCAATTAGCTGCGTTCTTCATCGACCCACGAGCCAAGTGATCCACCGTTCAGGGTAATCGTATAAAAATTTTTGTTCAAATTCAACTCAGCGTCTGAAAACCAGTATGGTACGTGATTTAACCTGGTTTATAAATTCGTTCGATTGTCCATAGAATACTAACTCCAATCCAAGCGCAAGATCGAGTATCGGTATTCGGACGTCGTCTCATCGTCGCTCTGTTCATAGATTTACCCGAGCGAACGACGCCGATGTAACGGTTTGATTAAGACGACACGATAACGTCCATGGACGGGTAAAGGGCCGTATAAAACTACAGAACCGCCGATGAAACAACGCCCTGAGGCGTATTTCTCTTCGTGCGGAGAGTTTTCAGTCCGTTCCGGGTGGTAAAGTCATTCAAAAACCGTGGAAAATACGAAACGCGCTGCCGCGCGTAACACAGAGTCTCCTGTTCGCTGCTTACATATATTGGACGTCTTGGCGGTATCGCGAGATTCGATACAGACTCCATGGCCGGCGTCAGATCGGTCTACCAACGAAGGAGACTACGCTATCGTTTTCGCTTCTCAGCCGGTCCGTAAGCGATACGTTACCATATCGTCCGTCGTAAGCAGGCGGACTCTCGTGAAACAGCGACTTCGTTCGTCGAAGCGGTTTCGTGGTTCGATTTCCACATCGGTTACCCGGACACCCCCCCGTACGTGAAAGCCTCCGTATATCACCTAACGGGGCTTAAAGGGGGTGTTCCCTTTGTCCAAAGACAAAATTTAGAGAAAAAGAAAATAAAATGGGAGTCTCTCACGAAGCGGGCGAAAAAAAACAAAAATTTAACAATTTTTTTTCGCAAACCCATGCATTTCGTTACCAAACGTCCCAAAATATTTCTTTATATTCTCTATAGTGTTTTTCACACGGGTCGAGAGAGTACGCAACACGAATCAAGAATAAAAATTATAGAAAGGAAAGTCCGATAAGAATATTTCGAGATTATTATAACCTTCACCTCTTCTTCCTTCTCCGAAATCTCTCGCTTTCCTGGCGCGTATCTATTTAACAATTTCGAATCTCTCCTCCCTTTAACTCAGACGTCGCAACGAACGGGTACACCATGCATACGATCAATTTGTTTACATAACGAACCTTCTGTCTGTAAAATACGCGACAGATTCATTTATGTATAGATATATATGAGAATGTTCGTAATATTTTCCTTCGGTTCAAGTTGAACATTCTTGTTACGACGACTTTTTGTTTGTATTTATCGAATGATCGTGCGGTACCCGTTAATAAGATTAAAACGACGTCCCGGGAGAGTCGAAACCTTTCTTATACGCTACGGAAAGAAGAGCCGAGAAGAAAGATAGAGGAAACTCTCGAATTTCTTTCGTCGGTAAACTTTCGTTCTTTCTATTTACGGCGTTCGACATGAAACGGCGTTGCTCTCTCTTTTGCTATTTAACGTTCGCGCTTGTTCGTACGAAACGCGTCGGCGGATACGAAATACGGACGGGAGTATCGACGATGAGAACCAAAGCGACCTCCTACACGTAACCGTAATATATCTCTCCGCATCACGACTGCCGTAACGACGAATTTTCATTTAACATTTTTGGTATCTGTTTTTTTCTCACTTGTTTGCTACTACCTTCAAAAATTTCATGATCTCTTTATTTCTCTCATCATCTAACGTGGCTCTCCGTTTATACGCATTTTTTGTAGTGTACGGCCAATATTATAATATTTGTTTATATACGCGAGGAGCTGCACTTTCCCTCCTCATTTTTGCGTATCATGTGTTTATAGTCATTTATATGTACACTTTTGGCTGCTTTTAAGTGTATTTTCATTGTGAAGTCATAGATTTTGTATTTTCATTGTGAAGTCATAGATTTTGTATTTGCATTGTGAAGTCATAGATTTTGTATTTGCATTGTGAAGTCATAGATTTTTAAGTTTTTCGTTTGGCACGTACTTATGTTAGTATTATTATATCATGTGTTTCGTGTCTTTCGTATCATGTGTTTCATGTCTTGCGTATCATGTGTTTAAATGTCAGAGCTCACGCAGTGATAGAGTTCTCTCTTTCAAACTTTGTAAGTTTGTTTAAATGTTCGTTAATGATCCTTCCGCAGGTTCACCTACGGAAACCTTGTTACGACTTTTACTTCCTCTAAATAATCAAGTTTGGTCATCTTTCCGGTAACATCGGCAATGCCGAGACATTGCCGCGCACCAGTCCGAAGACCTCACTAAATCATTCAATCGGTAGTAGCGACGGGCGGTGTGTACAAAGGGCAGGGACGTAATCAACGCGAGCTTATGACTCGCATTTACTGGGAATTCCTCGTTCATGGGGAATAATTTCAAGCCCCAATCCCTAGCACGAAGGAGGTTCAGCGGGTTACCCGGACCTTTCGGCCAGGGAAAACACGTTGATTCCTTCAGTGTAGCGCGCGTGCGGCCCAGAACATCTAAGGGCATCACAGACCTGTTATTGCTCAATCTCGTGCGACTAGAAGCCGCTTGTCCCTCTAAGAAGATTTGTTTGTACGTTGGTAGTAAAAACCACACCGACCGAAGTCGGGGGCCTTCGAGATACCATAATTTACGTCTATTTAACAGGCTAGAGTCTCGTTCGTTATCGGAATTAACCAGACAAATCGCTCCACCAACTAAGAACGGCCATGCACCACCACCCACCGAATCAAGAAAGAGCTATCAATCTGTCAATCCTTCCGGTGTCCGGGCCTGGTGAGGTTTCCCGTGTTGAGTCAAATTAAGCCGCAGGCTCCACTCCTGGTGGTGCCCTTCCGTCAATTCCTTTAAGTTTCAGCTTTGCAACCATACTTCCCCCGGAACCCAAAAGCTTTGGTTTCCCGGAAGCTGCCCGCCGAGTCATCGGAGGAACTTCGGCGGATCGCTAGCTGGCATCGTTTATGGTTAGAACTAGGGCGGTATCTGATCGCCTTCGAACCTCTAACTTTCGTTCTTGATTAATGAAAACATTTTTGGCAAATGCTTTCGCTTCTGTCCGTCTTGCGACGATCCAAGAATTTCACCTCTAACGTCGCAATACGAATGCCCCCATCTGTCCCTATTAATCATTACCTCGGGGTTCCGAAAACCAACAAAATAGAACCGAGGTCCTATTCCATTATTCCATGCACAGAATATTCAGGCGAAGATAGCCTGCTTTAAGCACTCTAATTTGTTCAAAGTAAACGTACCGGCCCACCTCGACACTCAGCGAAGAGCACCGCGATGGGATATTTAACTTGGGTCGCAACTCCGAAGAGAAGCTAAACCCACCGGTAGGACGTATCGCATAATGCCAGTTGAACACCGCGAGCGGTGAACCGACACTGCGACACACAGATTCAACTACGAGCTTTTTAACCGCAACAACTTTAATATACGCTATTGGAGCTGGAGTTACCGCGGCTGCTGGCACCAGACTTGCCCTCCAATGGATCCTCGTTAAAGGATTTAAAGTGTACTCATTCCGATTACGGGGCCTCGGATGAGTCCCGTATCGTTATTTTTCGTCACTACCTCCCCGTGCCGGGAGTGGGTAATTTGCGCGCCTGCTGCCTTCCTTGGATGTGGTAGCCGTTTCTCAGGCTCCCTCTCCGGAATCGAACCCTGATTCCCCGTTACCCGTTACAACCATGGTAGGCGTAGAACCTACCATCGACAGTTGATAAGGCAGACATTTGAAAGATCCGTCGTCGGTACTAGAAGACCGTACGATCAGCACAAAGTTATTCAGAGTCATCATAGCCGACGATGGGAAAACGGACAAGCCGTAAACCGCATCGATTGGTTTTGATCTAATAAAAGCATTCCTCCCATCTCTGGGTGGAATTCTGGTTTGCATGTATTAGCTCTAGAATTACCACAGTTATCCAAGTAAATTGTTGTACGATCTAAGAAACCAAAACTGATTTAATGAGCCATTCGCGGTTTCACCTTAATTCGGTATGTACTTAGACATGCATGGCTTAATCTTTGAGACAAGCATATGACTACTGGCAGGATCAACCAGGGAGCTTAAAGAATTATTTCTTAAGCCAATTTTATTTAACATCAAATTGGGTCTTTCTACGTTCGACGGCGCCTTTAGAATTTAACAACGACCGATCGACGTTAAGACTCACAATTCTCCTTCTCTCTCTCTCTCTCTCTCTCTCGTTTCCATTTTATTACGAATCCTCCACACCTCAATGCCGGAGTTTTTGAAGAAACGCATATCGACTTAAATGACGAAGAATACTATTTCTTCGGTTCAAAAAAAATTTTTGGAAGCACGTACGCACCGCTTTCACGCCGTTCATAGAAACGTAAGAAGCGCGTAAATCGCACACGCTCGGAACGAATTAATCGATCCCCATCGGTGTAAGCGCGTAAAACAAGCACGCTGGACGTTGTGTTCGTTTTTCAGTTTATCAGCTTTTCGTTCCCGTTTTATTTGTACAACTTTTTGTACACGAACCAATTGCAGCTCTGATTATTCCTTTCCTTTGGTTCGTAATATTATTATATACGTAAAGTTATTTATAGTCTTTGATATAAAATATATTTTTCGTTTAACGACACAACACCGAAATAGCGCGTACAGCGGAGCACGCTGGACAATACGGTATGGCGCGTACAGCGGACATGCTGTTCGTCGAAACGAATCGAAAACCGTATCGATATAAACGTTTCATTCCTCCAACGGGGGCCTTTTCTCTCTTACTTAGTATCGATAAAGCGCGTAAAAATGCAAATCCTTTCGTGCCAGACAGATTTCTTGTTGAAAAGTTTTGGAAGCACGTACAACCGCTTTCATCACGCTTTGCATCGAAACGGTATAAGCACGTATACCACACACGCTCGTATTTAACCTCCACAATATCGGTGTTCTTTTGCCTTTATCATAAATACCATTTTTTAAAATGAACCAATATATCTCCAGCTTAAACGTTCCCTTTCATTTGGTTCTCATGTGTTTCAGTCATATAAAAATTTTGTTCCTCCAAACTCTCTCTCTTCTCCCTTTCTCTCTCATTGGTATTTTATTTAAGAAACACCCGATAAAGGTTAGCGCGTACAGTGGCGTGCTGAACGTACCGTGAATAGCGCGTACAGCGGACATGCTGTTCGAAAAACGAACAAGAGGAAGCACGTATTAAAGGCAGCTCGCGCTAGGCATATATCGATACGAAACCTCCGTTTTAGTCTCTCTTTTCGTCGTGGATATCGAAGAAGCGCGTAAAAGAAAATCGCTAAAACTCTTCTCTCGTGCCGGAAAGTGTTTATCCGTTCTAATTTTGGAAGCACGTACAACCGCTTTCACGCTTTGCATCGAAACGGTATAAGCACGTAAACCACACACGCTCGTATTTAACCTCCACAATATCGGTGTTCTTTTGCCTTTATCATAAATACCATTTTTTAAAATGAACCAATATATCTCCAGCTTAAACGTTCCCTTTCATTTGGTTCTCATGTGTTTCAGTCATATTAAATTTTTGTTCCTCCAAACTCTCTCTCTCTTCTCCCTTTCTCTCTCATTGGTATTTTATTTAAGAAACACCCGATAAAGGTTAGCGCGTACAGTGGCGTGCTGAACGTACCGTGATAGCGCGTACAACGGACATGCTGTTCGAAAAAAATCGAATCGGAGCAAGCACGTATACAGAGAAGTTTAGCTCGCGCTGGGCACAATCGATTCTTACAAATCCACCCATTTCCATTTTCTCTTTCTCAAAATTTCGAGGTCATAGTTACAGTATACATAATAATATATTATTTTGTACGTATAAGCGAAAACTCGATATAAAATATCGGAGAAATCACCCGTACCGAAAACTCTTCGCTTTGGAAGAAGTTTCCATTTCAGAAACCGTTTTTGTCAGTCATAGTTACATATTATTTCGTTTTAATATCTCTGCGCTGTACATATAGTGAAGAATTATTTAACATAGTTCTTCACCGTACCGAAAAACTCTCCGCAAGGAAGAAGTTTTTCTCGCGCATCGAGAAAATATTTAGGCGTTCGAGACGCAGAAAACATTAAGGGACGTAATGTAATTTGTGTATTTCGGAATAAATATTCCGCTTCATAATTTTGTAGCCTCTCGTTTGAAAGCGTAGTAACGAACAAGTTCGTTCAACACCACTTTCTGGTTCATTTTTATATTTAACCATTTCTGTTGCCGTTCATAACGGCAACATGGTTTATAGCCTGTGTCTTTTCTTGAAGTACAACGTACACACCGAAGTGCACACGAGTCACCAGCCTCATGTTAAAGGTTTGTCGCATAAGTGCCATTTGGTCTTAGACGCCGACACGCGACAATGCAGTGTGGAGAAAATCCTGAAACGATGCCGAGAACACGAACAGTCGAGGTAACAAGAAGTTACGCACGAGGAGCGGTGGACTAGTTCTCAACCGAGGTCATAGAATAGCCACGCGCCCGACTCCGTTCCGCCTGGCACGTTCGGACCGAACGTCTCCTTACAGGTACCGAACGGCCGGCCGGATCGTCGGCGACGCCGGCCGTTACGCGCGAGCGCTTACCGCGCCAACCCGCGAACCGATCGTGCCATTTCGAAAGTGCGGTAAAACTTAGCGTGAAAAAATCGATTTTACAAAAAGTTGTGAAACACGCTAAAAAGTATACGGACGATGTTTTAACAATTATTTTACGAAATTTAATGATAAAATTAGTCGAAAAAAATTTTTTTATTTTTTTTTCGCCAAAATCAATACACAAACGAATCGCTAATGTACTAAACGAGCAGCAAACAACAAAATACATCGTTATAACATATAAAAATTGAGAAAATATTTCTAATATTTCAAAGAAATAAGGAAAATTCATTCCGCATAGTCGGTTCGGCGCCCAGTCCGAACATGCCAAAGTTCCTCCGGCATAGTCGGTTCGGTGAATCGATCACTGATAACCTATATAAAAAACCATTAAAACGTATAGAATAACGTATTACCAGAACATTTATACCACTTTGGCACGTTCGGATTCATAAATAACAAAATTATTGAAAATTTTTCGTTCCGCATAGTCGGTTCGGTGAATCGATGACTGATAACCTGTATAAAAAACTATTAAAACGTATAGAATAACGTATTACTAGAACATTTATACCACTTTGGCACGTTCGGATTCATAAATAACAAAATTATTGAAAATTTTTCGTTCCGCATAGTCGGTTCGGTGCCCAGTCCGAACATGACAAAGTTCCTCCGGCATAGTCGGTTCGGTGAATCGATCACTGATAACCTATACAAAAAACCATTAAAACGTATAGAATAACGTATTACTAGAATATTTATACCACTTTCGCACGTTCGGATTCATAAATAACAAAATTATTGAAAATTTTTCGTTCCGCATAGTCGGTTCGGTGCCCAGTCCGATCATGCCAAAGTTCCTCCGGCATAGTCGGTTCGGTGAATCGATCACTGATAACCCATACAAAAAACCATTAAAACGTATAGAATAACGTATTACTAGAATATTTATACCACTTTGGCACGTTCGGATTAAAAAATAACAAAATTATTGAAAATTTTTCGTTCCGCATAGTCGGTTCGGTGAATCGATGACTGATAACCTGTATAAAAAATCATTAAAACGTATAGAATAACGTATTAGTAGAACATTTATACCACTTTGCCACATTCGGATTCATAAATAACAAAATTATTGAAAATTTTTCGTTCCGCATAGTCGGTTCGGCGCCCGGTCCGAACATGCCAAAGTTCCTCCGGCATAGTCGGTTCGTTGAATCGATGACTGATAACCTGTATAAAAAACCATTAAAACGTATAGAATAACGTATTACTAGAACATTTATAAAACTTTGGCACGTTCGGATTCATAAATAACAAAATTATTGAAAATTTTTCTTTCCGCATAGTCGGTTCGGTGGGCGCTCCGAACGGACCAAACTCCATCGCGCATAGTCGGTTCGGTGAAACGATGATCGACAACCTACATAAAAAGCACCTAGAATCGTTAGTATACCGTATATGTAACACTTTTATGTCATTTTGGCACGTTTGTACCCGTAGTTGAAGAAATTATCGACGATACTCCGTTCCGCATAGTCGGTTCGGTGGGCGCTCCGAACGGGCCAAACTCCGTCCGGCATAGTCGGTTCGGTGAAACGATGATCGACAACCTACATAAATTGGACCTAGAATCGTTAGTATACTGTATTTGTAACACTTTTATGTCATTATGGCACGATTGTACCCCTAATTGTAGAAATTATCGACGATACTCCGTTCCGCATAGTCGGTTCGGTGGGCGCTCCGAACGGGCCAAACTCCATCGCGCATAGTCGGTTCGGTGAAACGATGATCGACAACCTATATAAAAAGCACCTAGAATCGTTAGTGTACTGTATTTGTAACACTTCTATGTCGTTTTAGCACGTTTGTACCCCTTATTGTAGAAAATATCGACGATACTCCGTTTCGCATAGTCGGTTCGGTGAAACGATGATCGACAACCTATATAAAAAGCACCTAGAATCGTTAGTATACTGTATTTGTAACACTTCTATGTGATTTTGGCACGATTGTACCCCTAATTGTAGAAATTATCGACGATACTCCGTTCCGCATAGTCGGTTCGGTGGGCGCTCCGAACGGGCCAAACTCCATCGCGCATAGTCGGTTCGGTGAAACGATGATCGACAACCTATATAAAAAGCACCTAGAATCGTTAGTGTACTGTATTTGTAACACTTCTATGTCGTTTTAGCACGTTTGTACCCCTTATTGTAGAAAATATCGACGATACTCCGTTTCGCATAGTCGGTTCGGTGAAACGATGATCGACAACCTATATAAAAAGCACCTAGAATCGTTAGTATACTGTATTTGTAACACTTCTATGTGATTTTGGCACGATTGTACCCCTAATTGTAGAAAATATCGGCGATACTCCGTTTCGCATAGTCGGTTCGGTGAAACGATGATCGACAACCTATATAAAAAGCACCTAGAATCGTTAGTATACTGTATTTGTAACACTTCTATGTGATTTTGGCACGATTGTACCCCTAATTGTAGAAATTATCGACGATACTCCGTTCCGCATAGTCGGTTCGGTGGGCGCTCCGAACGGGCCAAACTCCATCGCGCATAGTCGGTTCGGTGAAACGATGATCGACAACCTATATAAAAAGCACCTAAAATCGTTAGTATACGGTATTTGTAACACTTCTATGTCGTTTTAGCACGTTTGTACCCCTTATTGTAGAAATTATCGACGATACTCCGTTCCGCATAGTCGGTTCGGTGGGCGCTCCGAACGGGCCAAACTCCATCGCGCATAGTCGGTTCGGTGAAACTATGATCGACAACCTATATAAAAAGCACCTAAAATTGTTAGTATACGGTATTTGTAACACTTCTATGTCGTTTTAGCACGTTTGTACCCCTAATTGTAGAAATTATCGACGATACTCCGTTTCGCATAGTCGGTTCGGTGGGCGCTCCGAACGGGCCTAACTCCATCGCGCATAGTCGGTTCGGTGAAACGATTATTGACAACCTACATAAATGGCACCTAGAATCGTTAATATACTGTATTTGTAACACTTCTATGTCGTTTTAGCACGTTTGTACGCCTATTTGAAGAAATTATCGACGATACTCCGTTCCGCATAGTCGGTTCGGTGGGCGCTCCGAACGAGCCTAACACCATCGCGCATAGTCGGTTCGGTGAAAAGATTATCGGCAATCTATATAAAAAGCACCTAGAATCGTTAGTGTACTGTATTTGTAGCACTTCTATATCGTTTTGCCACGTTCGGGCTCGTAATTGTAGAAATTATCGGCGAAACTCCGTTTCGCATAGTCGGTTCGGTGTTGCGGTCAATATTTTCTAAGTCCTGGCCGCGTATTGCTTTTTGATTTTCTAAGTCCTGGCCGCGTATTGCTTTCCCATTTGCTAAGTCCAGCCGCCTATTGCTTTCCGTCTCTCCGGGATCGGCCCGCGTAGGTAACGGTTAGCATTCCCGAAGTCTCAGTCGCGTCAGAGACATTATTTTTTTAAGTCTGCTGGCGATTTTGGCTCCAATTTTTCTCTATACGCGCGCGCGCGCGCCTTTCTATTTTTTTTCTAAGTGCCAGCGGCGTATTGCTTTCTAAAAATTTTTTTCGCGCTTCGCGCGAACGAGGAACAAAAAAAAAAATAATTTTTTTTTTCCTCTCCTCTTAAGTCCTTTAACTTTCCTTGCCTTTCTCGCTTTTCCTCTCTTCTTCACACTTTCGCTCTATATTAATATATAGTATTATATATATTTAATTCGTTATGCCATTTATTAATATTCTATATTATTATATCATGTCTAATAATATAATAAACTATTTATTATATTATAATACTTAATATGATCCTCCTCCAACTTATAATTCATTTTATCTCCCCATTATTATTAGGCCATCTCTCCTTCAATCATAATATGTTCTACTGTATCATCGTGAACATGGAGAGTGAGGATAGACCAGAGGAGGGATCATATATTTTTCTGACACTTCTTGTATAGAAACTTTGAGTTTCGTTTGCTTTGCGCATATTCGTACACACAACTTGATGTGCGACTTACATATCTCCTCTTTCGTTCTTTAATTCTCACCAATTAGTACGAGGTCACGAAATAAATATTTATCTCGGATTCGTACGAGAGGTGTCTGGCCTTCCTCAGAACACCTCTCTCTTTATTCGTACGATCTAAGTATATCTCGTGTGTCCCGTGCCGAAGTCTAGAAAAATTTCTATACCTTCGACTTTTCGTACGGCAGACACATTTTTTCTTAGGACACCTCCTCCGTTTTGCTTTGCACAACTTTATTTAACTTCATTTTAGGGACGTAATTTTAGCATGTATTATTCGATGCATTGCAACATCAGTACATCTGCTCATTCGCCACAGTTCTGCTCTTAACCACACTTTGGGTCTATTCGACCCGTGGTGACTTTCGGCGGAGACGACGCTGCCAATTCACAAGGCACGTTCGGGACTGTCGTCTCCTTACAGGTACCGAACGGCCGGCCGGATCGTCGGCGACTCCGGCACTTACGCACTGAACTTTATGTTATAAAAGTGCGATTTTTGCTCAACATTTCAAAAGTCGATTTTTACTTTGAAAATTTTTACGAACTTCCCAACTTACGTTGTCGTTCGTTATGTTATTTCCATGCACCACCAATTGCCATTTCATATTATTTCTCATCGTACGAAAGTACCGAAGTAAAAATACTTAGTCTCCCGTACGAGAGAAATTTTGCCTTAGGACACCTTCAAAACTTGTAAAATTTCATTAATTTTACTTTGAAAATTTTTACGAACTTCCCAACTTACGTTGTCGTTCGTTATGTTATTTCCATGCACCACCAATTGCCATTTCATATTATTTCTCATCGTACGAAAGTACCGAAGTAAAAATACTTAGTCTCCCGTACGAGAGAAATTTTGCCTTAGGACACCTTCAAAACTTGTAAAATTTCATTAATTTTACTTTGAAAATTTTTACGAACTTCCCAACTTACGTTGTCGTTCGTTATGTTATTTCCATGCACCACCAATTGCCATTTCATATTATTTCTCATCGTACGAAAGTACCGAAGTAAAAATACTTAGTCTCCCGTACGAGAGAAATTTTGCCTTAGGACACCTTCAAAACTTGTAAAATTTCATTAATTTTACTTTGAAAATTTTTACGAACTTCCCAACTTACGTTGTCGTTCGTTATGTTATTTCCATGCACCACCAATTGCCATTTCATATTATTTCTCATCGTACGAAAGTACCGAAGTAAAAATACTTAGTCTCCCGTACGAGAGAAATTTTGCCTTAGGACACCTTCAAAACTTGTAAAATTTCATTAATTTTACTTTGAAAATTTTTACGAACTTCCCAACTTACGTTGTCGTTCGTTATGTTATTTCCATGCACCACCAATTGCCATTTCATATTATTTCTCATCGTACGAAAGTACCGAAGTAAAAATACTTAGTCTCCCGTACGAGAGAAATTTTGCCTTAGGACACCTTCAAAAACTTGTAAAATTTCATTAATTTTACTTGGAACATAATTTTATATTATGTCAGTTCGTTACGTTTTAGCAACGATTATTCGTGCTTGCCAAAGTTCCGCTTATACGTATTTTGGATCTTTTTGACCCGCGGTAACTTTCGGCCGAGACGACGCTGCCAATTCACAAGGCACGTTCGGGACTGTCGTCTCCCTACAGGTACCGAACGGCCGGCCGGATCGTCGGCGACGCCGGCCGGTACGCGCGGGCGCCTCCCGCGCCAACCCGCGATCCGATCGTGCCAATTCGAGAGTGCGGTAAAACTTAGCGTGAAAAAATCGATTTTACAAAAAGTTGTGAAACACGCTTAAAATGATATACAAACAATTTCTACATATATTTTGCGAAATTTAACGATAAAACTCACATATAAAAAATTTTTTTTTTAGCAGAAATTGAGAATAAATCGCTCCGGCATAGTCGGTTCGGAGAATTTATGACTGACAACCCATTCCAAAACCGATTGGACTCGTTAGAGTAATGAATTCTTAATATTTCTATATGGTTTTGGCACCTTCGGATTCATAAATGAAAAAGTTATTAAGAAGAAATCGTTCCGCATAGTCGGTTCGGAGCACTTATGATCGACAACCCATTCCAAAACCGATTGGACTCGTTAAAGTAATGTATTTTTAATACTCTTATATGGTTTTGGCACGTTCGGACTCATAAATGCAGAAGTTATTAAGGATAAATCGCTCCGCATAGTCGGTTCGGTGCGCCGTCAGAACGTGCCAAACTTCCAGCGGTGTGTAGGCTTCGGTGGCGAGTTCGGACGCGATAAAGTCCCTCCGGCATAGTCGGTTCGGAGAATTTATGACCGACAACCCTTTCCAAAACCGATTGGACTCGTTAGAGTAATGTATTCTTAATATTTCTAGATGGTTTTGGCTCCTTCGGATTCATAAATGAAAAAGTTATTAAGAAGAAATCGTTCCGCATAGTCGGTTCGGAGCACTTATGATCGACAACCCATTCCAAAACCGATTGGACTCGTTAAAGTAATGTATTTTTAATACTCTTATATGGTTTTGGCACGTTCGGATTCATAAATGCAAAAGTTATTAAGGATAAATCGCTCCGCATAGTCGGTTCGGTGCGCCGTCAGAACGTGCCAAACTTCCAGCGGTGTGTAGGCTTCGGTGGCGAGTTCGGACGCGATAAAGTCCCTCCGGCATAGTCGGTTCGGAGAATTTATGACCGACAACCCTTTCCAAAACCGATTGGACTCGTTAGAGTAATGTATTCTTAATATTTCTAGATGGTTTTGGCTCCTTCGGATTCATAAATGAAAAAGTTATTAAGAAGAAATCGTTCCGCATAGTCGGTTCGGAGCACTTATGATCGACAACCCATTCCAAAACCGATTGGACTCGTTAAAGTAATGTATTTTTAATACTCTCATATGGTTTTGGCACGTTCGGATTCATAAATGCAAAAGTTATTAAGGATAAATCGCTCCGCATAGTCGGTTCGGTGCGCCGTCAGAACGTGCCAAACTTCCAGCGGTGTGTAGGCTTCGGTGGCGAGTTCGGACGCGATAAAGTCCCTCCGGCATAGTCGGTTCGGAGAATTTATGACCGACAACCCTTTCCAAAACCGATTGGACTCGTTAGAGTAATGTATTCTTAATATTTCTAGATGGTTTTGGCTCCTTCGGATTCATAAATGAAAAAGTTATTAAGAAGAAATCGTTCCGCATAGTCGGTTCGGAGCACTTATGATCGACAACCCATTCCAAAACCGATTGGACTCGTTAAAGTAATGTATTTTTAATACTCTTATATGGTTTTGGCACGTTCGGA
>CAUYWW010000245.1:2693700-2703700 GCA_963576845.1 Megachile leachella
AGACTAGACCGGATACTTTCGTTTGTCCTATTTCAATACCTTCGGACTCTGATTCAATGTCTTCGAGTACCGGTTCTATACATAGGTTAAAAAGCAAGGGCGATAATGGGTCGCCTTGCTTGACGCCTCTACGCATTTCAACGGCAGCTTCGCCTTCGCGCGCCTTAATTATAGTGGTGCAATTAGTTTGCATTCCGCAGATATACCTGACAACCACAGGTGGTATACCTTTTCGCCTAAGGGCGGACTCAATAGCGCTATGCGGAATGGTATCGAAGGCTTTTTCGACATCAGCGACGAAGCAAACACCGCCGATTTGTTTAGCTGCCTCTAGCGCTGCATTTAATGCAGTGACATTGGCGTAACATCCATTGACCGGGGTAAAGCCCTTCTGACGCGGATGTTGCACAATAACGGTCCTTAGCCGAGTATCTAGTAGACCGGAAAAAATTCTAGCTAGCATGGAGCTTATGGTTAGGGGACGCCAATTTTTAATATCGTGCTTATCTCTATCAGGCTTTGGTATAAGTACCGTTCTATTTTTTCGCCAATCTTCCGGATAGTAGTCTATTAGTATTAGGAGATTATAATATGCGGCTAATATCTCATTGACACCTGAAATACAAAGATGTGGTTTTTTTATTTTGTCTAAGCCGGGTGCCGATGTGCTTGCTATTTTACTAATTTTTATTTTTACTTCGGTGTCAGTGAAAGGTCTAAAAATAGCGCTAGCTTCGATAGGCGGCACAGTTTGACTATTGATATTAATAGTTGGCCCTGGTTGCCCCCATAATTCAGTGTAAAATTTTTCCACTTCCGCTTTTGGTGGAGGGAGGGCAGAATCAAATAGCGTAAGATCATTACTGGCAACAATATCAGCTAGACGTTTAGGGCATTTTTCGTAGAGACTCTGACATTTAGCGAATTGAAATTGACGTTCCCTTACTCTTTTACTAAGTCTTTTATTATTGCATGCCTTACCATTAGTATTTTTAGCATTTTTACGCCTCCTATTATTACGTGGACCTATTTTAGAACTATTTTTATCCTTTTTATCCGGTTTGCATGTAAGTAGTTTGCTAATAATTTCTCTGACGATGCAATCAGCTTTTTCAGTTTGGTTTTCACGAGCGTCGATACATAGTTTAATTTTGTTTAAAATCTCGCTCCATTCATCAGAGCAACCAGATTCTAATAGAGCTCTACGAAGAGCGGCTTTATAGGACTCGTCATTTGGTTCCACGAGTTCATTAGCGTGCTCGCTAGCAGTTACAGTAGCTTCGGCTACTTCTACAGTAGGGACAGTCACGCAGGCAACATCAGAAGGTACCGATGTGTGTTGCTCACTCCGCCGTTGAACCACACGGTGGGTATTATCGGCATCGTAAAGTAGACGCCGTTTGTCCGATATTTGTTTTGTGGTTTTGGTGGGTATAAAAGAGGCAATCTCTTTGTTGATAAATTTTATGCTGGGATCATTGCGATATTTGGCATCCAATTCTTTTAGGAGCCGGACTTCATCCTCCGTCCATTTCGAGGAGTAACCTTTCTTTTCTTTAGAGCTACCCATGGCTTTCTGCATCCTTAGTGCATTACGTAGTTCCGGGTGTTCGTGTCTTTCGTGCTGCGATAAGCCGATCTTTGTGGCAAAAGTGCGCAAACATTCGTTGCACTGATACTGCAATGTTTCAGCCGGCTGTGGGCCTTTGCATTTAGGCTTATGTACTATCCAGCCATGTACTTTATCAAAGACTTTCTCGCAAGCACTACATTTCCATTGGGTCCTCAGTCCAGGGTGTTCAGCGACGCAATGATCCGACAGCTTTTTAGGGTTCTGAAATAACATAGAATGCCCCATATCCAGACATTTAGGACATCGCAACATATCGGCCTCGGTCACATGGATAACAACATCTTCATGCTCGAGCAGTTTTGTTTGTCGCATAGCAAGACGCGTGACATATCGTTGCTGCGGTGCTCGACACAAAGTAGCATCCTGGCTCCAGCTCTGGTTTTGGTTCCCTTGCCAGTTTGTGGGACGGCCCACGGCCTGCGGTGTAACGGGAACTACGCTTACATCGCCGGCTACCCCTAGCCAATTTGCGCTTAACTCCGCAGCATGCGATGCCTCAGGGTCCATAGCATCGCATGCCTCCGAGGCTAAATCACCAAACTCTTCCATAGTCTTTTGTTTTGCTCCCAAACGGGATAAATGGGCGTGTATAGGACGCCTGGCCTTTGATTAATCGCGAAACAATTCGCAAACATATTAAAATTAATTGTTATTAAATATTTCACGGCTTAGCCGTTTGAGAAGACGAGCTTCTATATACATTGTGCTGCTTATTGCTGCGACTATCGGGTAACGTTGTTAAGCCCGTTGTGGAGGTAGGTGATCTCCGCCACTTGAGAAGTAATCTACTTCTCGATCGCTGTGCACCTTTTCGCCGTGCCTGCGTGTATATGTGTATGTGTATGTGTGTGTGTGTGTGTGTATGTATGTGTGTGTGTGTGTGTGTGTGTGTGTGTGTGTGTGTGTGTGTGTGCGTGTGTGTGCGTGTGTGTAAGCATGTACGTGCGTGCGCATGTGTGAATGTGTGAGTGTTCATGTGTATTTGTGTATGTGTTACAGGCACGTTTCCAGCGGGTACCACAAGGAGGTAAGATGCACAACTTGGACGGGAGAGGCTAAGGGCCAGAGGCCTATATTGCGCTTCACCGTCCCAGTAACCATGACTCCCACAAGCGACCGGATCTCTCCCAAGATGTCACATTATATCGAATGTGGCTCCCAAACCCTCCGCACCTCCACGAGGTGGGAGCTGGGCAACACCTGATCGACGATCAGGTGGCTGAGCCGGAGGGATGACATCAAGGGAGAGACGCGGAGTTTAACGCTTAAGAGAGTCATAGTTACTCCCGCCGTTTACCCGCGCTTAATTGAATTTCTTCACGTTGACATTCAGAGCACTGGGCAGAAATCACATTGCGTCATCACCCTTGAGGGCCATCGCAATGCTTTGTTTTAATTAGACAGTCGGATTCCCCTAGTCCGTGCCAGTTCTGAGCTAAGCGTTGAATGGCGGCCGAAGAGACGAAAAGGACGGCCGAAGCCGTCACAAGAAGCCTCGCAGCAAGGAAGATCCGTTGGCGGCCAAGGCACGGGACCGAGCTCGGATTCCGGGACGCGACACGAAGTCGCCAACCGTTCACCTCGCCCAGGCCCGGCACGTCAGCCTGGCCAACTTCCCGACCAAGCCCGACACGCCCCGCTCCTCAGAGCCAATCCTTATTCCGAAGTTACGGATCCAATTTGCCGACTTCCCTTACCTACATTAATCTATCGACTAGAGGCTCTTCACCTTGGAGACCTGCTGCGGATATGGGTACGAACCGGCGCGATACCTCCACGTGGCCCTCTCCTGGATTTTCAAGGTCCGAGGGGAAGATCCAGACACCGCCGCAACTGCGGTGCTCTTCGCGTTCCAAACCCTATCTCCCTGCTAGAGGTTTCCAGGGAACTCGAACGCTTATACAGAAAAGAAAACTCTTCCCAGATCTCCCGACGGCGTCTCCAGGTCATTTTGGGTTACCCCGACGAACACTCTTACGAGGGCCCGATTGGTATGCGGTTCCGCTGCCGGGTTCCGGAATAGGAACCGGATTCCCTTTCGCCCGATGGGTGTGTTTCTTCCCAAATCACGCAAAATTATATAAACAACGACGCATCTGCGACGCAACGGCGACACGACTTGCGTTCGACAGTGTATAGATTTAACCAAGCAAAAATAGGAAAAGAAATCGCTTTCAGGCGTTCGACAACATCGCATCACGAAGAACGTGAAGTATCCATCGATCCGAACCGCCATCATTTTTTTTCGGCGTTCGAAGTTTTTGTCAATTTATCAATAAAAATGATCATGTTCGAGCGGTTGGATTAGGACACAAACACGAAACAACGGCGACGTAAATTGTTTCATTTAACTGCAATTTTTTTCCTCATTTAACATTTTTGCCTTTTGCGCGCGTACGTGCGTGCGAGCGTACGTATGTTTTTCATTTGCGTTCGAGAGCGTGAATTTTAGGACACCTCATCAACATTAGATTTCTCTTAGGGCTTAGGATCGACTGACTCGTGTGCAACGGCTGTTCACACGAAACCCTTCTCCACGTCAGTCCTCCAGGGCCTCGCTGGAGTATTTGCTACTACCACCAAGATCTGCACCGACGGCGGCTCCAGGCAGGCTCACGCCCAGACCCTTCTGCGCACACCGCCGCGACCCTCCTACTCGTCAAGGCTTCATGGAGAGCGGAAAATAAATCCCGCTCCTGCGCACTTGCCGTTGACGGCGGAGTATAGGCGCGACGCTTCAGCGCCATCCATTTTCAGGGCTAGTTGCTTCGGCAGGTGAGTTGTTACACACTCCTTAGCGGATTCCGACTTCCATGGCCACCGTCCTGCTGTCTTAAGCAACCAACGCCTTTCATGGTATCCCATAAGCGTCGACTTAGGCGCCTTAACTCTGCGTTTGGTTCATCCCACAGCGCCAGTTCTGCTTACCAAAATTGGCCCACTTGGCACTCTGATCCAAGATAAAATTTTAACAATTTTATATCTCGTGGCTTCATGACGTTTCAAGCAAGCCAGAGATCTCACCCATTTAAAGTTTGAGAATAGGTTGAGGTCGTTTCGGCCCCAAGGCCTCTAATCATTCGCTTTACCAGATGAGACTCGTAGTGCGTTCGAGTCGAGTGCCAGCTATCCTGAGGGAAACTTCGGAGGGAACCAGCTACTAGATGGTTCGATTAGTCTTTCGCCCCTATACCCAGTTCCGACGATCGATTTGCACGTCAGAATCGCTACGGACCTCCATCAGGGTTTCCCCTGACTTCGTCCTGACCAGGCATAGTTCACCATCTTTCGGGTCCCAACGTGTACGCTCTAGGTGCGCCTCTTCTCGCAGTGAGAACGAGACGCCCCGGGAGTGCGAGGCCTAATCGTAACGAGGCCCATCCTCCCTTAGTCGACTTCACGGACGACTTTCACTTTCATTTCGCCTTTAGGTTTATTGAATCCCAATGACTCGCGTACATGTTAGACTCCTTGGTCCGTGTTTCAAGACGGGTCCCGAGAGTACCCAAAGCAATAGCGTCGCCGACCGGTATTTCAAAGTTTGGCCAGTCCAAGGACTCCGCCTGCCAACAGCCCGCCAGGCCCGGTTACGGCGCTAAGTCCGTACATCCGGCATCTAGACTGGAACGAGCTTGCGGCGGTCCTGGACGCAATGCGTTCGAGAATTTTGCGGCCCTATACCGTCTGAGTACCGTCGTGCAGTCGGCCGGGCATCCAAGGGGCTGTCATCGTACGCTAAAAGCGACGGACAGTCATCGCCTCGGGCCTTAGACCGACACGCAACGGGTCGCGACGTTCTACTAGGGGAGAAGTGCACGACTACATAGCCGGAACATTCGCCGCGGGTGGTGTGCCCACGCTGATGGGAAACCCGCCGTAACGGGACCATCCGGGGCACTATCGCACCAACACGGGAGCCAGCTTCGTTGACGATGAATCTCCCCATTCGATCTTTTGGGTTTCTCGGGTTTACCCCTGAACGGTTTCACGTACTCTTGAACTCTCTCTTCAAAGTTCTTTTCAACTTTCCCTCACGGTACTTGTTCGCTATCGGTCTCGTGGTCATATTTAGCCTTAGATGGAGTTTACCACCCACTTAGGGCTGCACTCTCAAGCAACCCGACTCTAAGGAGAGATCCACCCGAGACGCGTACCGGTCGCTACGGGCCTGGCACCCTCTATGGGTAAATGGCCCCATTCAAGATGGACTTGGACGCGATTCGATGTCTCGGGATAAACGAATCCTCCTGAACACTACATTTCCCAGCGGCGTTAACCGCGGGATTCAGTGCTGGGCTCATTCCTGTTCGCTCGCCGCTACTAAGGAAATCCTTGTTAGTTTCTTTTCCTCCGCTTATTAATATGCTTAAATTCAGCGGGTAATCTCACCTGCTCTGAGGTCGTCGAAATTTCATTATTTCTTTTCAAAGTTATACAAAACGTTGTAAACGCTTCTCTTTTCGGTTTCGACACGTAATACGAAAGGTATAATTAAATACCAACGCACAGGGATTATGGTCGTTCGATATTTTCCTTGTATCGTTCGATAACCAACTTTTTTTCTCTTTTCGGACCAATTACGATCGTCGACTACTCGAAAGTACGGACGAGCCAAAATGAAAGCTCGGTGTCTCCTCTCTCTTTTGTTGAACAAAAGAAAAAAGGCACTTAAAAAACGCCGCATTTTCTTGTTCGGGCAGGCGGTACAACGACAAGAAAAAAAAAACGACGACGACAACGTCCGGTTGTTCCCTCGACTCGCGTCGGAGTATATATAATATATAAATCGGATATATCTTTAACTATCCAGGGCGCGTTAAAAACAAACGACGAGGAGAGACTACGACAACCGAGGAGATAAAGGTCAGGCCTTTTCTTCTTACCCTCGGCGCGCGCGCTCTCGCACACGATCGTTTCAAGTTTCTTTTTGTCCCCTAAAGGATACATATACCGTTTATATATTTACGTTCGAATATACACTCTCGACGGTCGATAAAACCGTAAAGACGCATCGTCCGATACGTTTTTCTTTCTTTTGCTGTCGCGTTCCGACGCAAAATCCCAGAAAAGGGCGAAGAATGCCAAAGACAGCCATGTAAACAATCGGTGACATATCATGGTCCAGAGAAAGGGTTAAAGGAAAAAAAAATCCCATTTTTAACGTGCGTGGTACACCTTCGTCGTGCATAATATCGTTCGATGAAACCACGAGGGCGCACAAAAGGAGAAATAAAAGCGTTTCGAGATCGATATATCTTCGGTCGTTGTTCATTTGCGTTCGACCGTTGTTCGATAAAAGAAATTTAACACACGAACAACAATGAAGCGGGACTCTCGCAAGACGATCACCAAATAAGCGTTTATCGTTCGATAGGTCCGGGGGGTTTTAAACGTCCGTCCGGCATATGTATGCACTTCGAGGACTGGACGACCGGAACCCGTATTGGGATCGCGCGGTCTTCCGCTTCTAATCAACGACAACGAAGCGATCTGCGCTTGAGCACGTTAAAAAAAACGTGGCGAAGCTACGATCTCGTAATAATTTAACCAGTTTAACCAGAGAGAGCTTCCGTCGCACATTTATTTTTAACATTTCTCCTCGTTGTATAAACTTTCGCACCGTCGAAAAAAAAATTCGACAATCATTTCAGACAACGTCGGGAGCGCGGAGAAACGCCGTAAACACTCTCTCTTACCTTGCTTCCTTCAATATTTGTGTCTAACAATTCTCTCACAGGGCGAAGAATCTTTTTCTCTCTCGTCTAAATGTCCGTCTGTAGTTAGGTGTTTCGACTCGGGAGCGCTCTTCCACGGGCGGTCGTGTACGGTCTCTTTTAGGGGTTTAACTAGAAACCACGACTCACGCAAGCCGAGATAAGCGCATTCCGCCGAGAAGATCCTAAAACGAGGAATTGCGAGATATACGAAAATGTTCTTCCGTCGCCTGTGCGAAAAATTGAACACTAGCAAAGAGAGGGCGACACGAACGTTCTATTTAACATTCTCCGCGTCAAACGCCGACGAAATGTCCAACCATCGCTCGTACGTTTTCGCCAATTTCGCAAGTTGTTCTCTCTCTCGCGTTCGACCATCGATCCCGCTCCGAAACGTTCGACTTTTCGGCGTTTAACAGTTTTAATATTTATCTAGTCGAACGACGGCGGGAACGAAAAAAAAAATGAAGAGAAAACTTTTTGCTGCTAAAGGCAAACGCAAGCAGTCTTTAGTTATATAAACGACCCTCAGCCAGGCGTGGTCCAGGAATTGTATCCGTGGACCGCAATGTGCGTTCGAAATGTCGATGTTCATGTGTCCTGCAGTTCACACGTTGACGCGCAATTAGCTGCGTTCTTCATCGACCCACGAGCCAAGTGATCCACCGTTCAGGGTAATCGTATAAAAATTTTTGTTCAAATTCAACTCAGCGTCTGAAAACCAGTATGGTACGTGATTTAACCTGGTTTATAAATTCGTTCGATTGTCCATAGAATACTAACTCCAATCCAAGCGCAAGATCGAGTATCGGTATTCGGACGTCGTCTCATCGTCGCTCTGTTCATAGATTTACCCGAGCGAACGACGCCGATGTAACGGTTTGATTAAGACGACACGATAACGTCCATGGACGGGTAAAGGGCCGTATAAAACTACAGAACCGCCGATGAAACAACGCCCTGAGGCGTATTTCTCTTCGTGCGGAGAGTTTTCAGTCCGTTCCGGGTGGTAAAGTCATTCAAAAACCGTGGAAAATACGAAACGCGCTGCCGCGCGTAACACAGAGTCTCCTGTTCGCTGCTTACATATATTGGACGTCTTGGCGGTATCGCGAGATTCGATACAGACTCCATGGCCGGCGTCAGATCGGTCTACCAACGAAGGAGACTACGCTATCGTTTTCGCTTCTCAGCCGGTCCGTAAGCGATACGTTACCATATCGTCCGTCGTAAGCAGGCGGACTCTCGTGAAACAGCGACTTCGTTCGTCGAAGCGGTTTCGTGGTTCGATTTCCACATCGGTTACCCGGACACCCCCCCGTACGTGAAAGCCTCCGTATATCACCTAACGGGGCTTAAAGGGGGTGTTCCCTTTGTCCAAAGACAAAATTTAGAGAAAAAGAAAATAAAATGGGAGTCTCTCACGAAGCGGGCGAAAAAAAACAAAAATTTAACAATTTTTTTTCGCAAACCCATGCATTTCGTTACCAAACGTCCCAAAATATTTCTTTATATTCTCTATAGTGTTTTTCACACGGGTCGAGAGAGTACGCAACACGAATCAAGAATAAAAATTATAGAAAGGAAAGTCCGATAAGAATATTTCGAGATTATTATAACCTTCACCTCTTCTTCCTTCTCCGAAATCTCTCGCTTTCCTGGCGCGTATCTATTTAACAATTTCGAATCTCTCCTCCCTTTAACTCAGACGTCGCAACGAACGGGTACACCATGCATACGATCAATTTGTTTACATAACGAACCTTCTGTCTGTAAAATACGCGACAGATTCATTTATGTATAGATATATATGAGAATGTTCGTAATATTTTCCTTCGGTTCAAGTTGAACATTCTTGTTACGACGACTTTTTGTTTGTATTTATCGAATGATCGTGCGGTACCCGTTAATAAGATTAAAACGACGTCCCGGGAGAGTCGAAACCTTTCTTATACGCTACGGAAAGAAGAGCCGAGAAGAAAGATAGAGGAAACTCTCGAATTTCTTTCGTCGGTAAACTTTCGTTCTTTCTATTTACGGCGTTCGACATGAAACGGCGTTGCTCTCTCTTTTGCTATTTAACGTTCGCGCTTGTTCGTACGAAACGCGTCGGCGGATACGAAATACGGACGGGAGTATCGACGATGAGAACCAAAGCGACCTCCTACACGTAACCGTAATATATCTCTCCGCATCACGACTGCCGTAACGACGAATTTTCATTTAACATTTTTGGTATCTGTTTTTTTCTCACTTGTTTGCTACTACCTTCAAAAATTTCATGATCTCTTTATTTCTCTCATCATCTAACGTGGCTCTCCGTTTATACGCATTTTTTGTAGTGTACGGCCAATATTATAATATTTGTTTATATACGCGAGGAGCTGCACTTTCCCTCCTCATTTTTGCGTATCATGTGTTTATAGTCATTTATATGTACACTTTTGGCTGCTTTTAAGTGTATTTTCATTGTGAAGTCATAGATTTTGTATTTTCATTGTGAAGTCATAGATTTTGTATTTGCATTGTGAAGTCATAGATTTTGTATTTGCATTGTGAAGTCATAGATTTTTAAGTTTTTCGTTTGGCACGTACTTATGTTAGTATTATTATATCATGTGTTTCGTGTCTTTCGTATCATGTGTTTCATGTC
>CAUYWW010000245.1:2706200-2711200 GCA_963576845.1 Megachile leachella
ATATTATTATATACGTAAAGTTATTTATAGTCTTTGATATAAAATATATTTTTCGTTTAACGACACAACACCGAAATAGCGCGTACAGCGGAGCACGCTGGACAATACGGTATGGCGCGTACAGCGGACATGCTGTTCGTCGAAACGAATCGAAAACCGTATCGATATAAACGTTTCATTCCTCCAACGGGGGCCTTTTCTCTCTTACTTAGTATCGATAAAGCGCGTAAAAATGCAAATCCTTTCGTGCCAGACAGATTTCTTGTTGAAAAGTTTTGGAAGCACGTACAACCGCTTTCATCACGCTTTGCATCGAAACGGTATAAGCACGTATACCACACACGCTCGTATTTAACCTCCACAATATCGGTGTTCTTTTGCCTTTATCATAAATACCATTTTTTAAAATGAACCAATATATCTCCAGCTTAAACGTTCCCTTTCATTTGGTTCTCATGTGTTTCAGTCATATAAAAATTTTGTTCCTCCAAACTCTCTCTCTTCTCCCTTTCTCTCTCATTGGTATTTTATTTAAGAAACACCCGATAAAGGTTAGCGCGTACAGTGGCGTGCTGAACGTACCGTGAATAGCGCGTACAGCGGACATGCTGTTCGAAAAACGAACAAGAGGAAGCACGTATTAAAGGCAGCTCGCGCTAGGCATATATCGATACGAAACCTCCGTTTTAGTCTCTCTTTTCGTCGTGGATATCGAAGAAGCGCGTAAAAGAAAATCGCTAAAACTCTTCTCTCGTGCCGGAAAGTGTTTATCCGTTCTAATTTTGGAAGCACGTACAACCGCTTTCACGCTTTGCATCGAAACGGTATAAGCACGTAAACCACACACGCTCGTATTTAACCTCCACAATATCGGTGTTCTTTTGCCTTTATCATAAATACCATTTTTTAAAATGAACCAATATATCTCCAGCTTAAACGTTCCCTTTCATTTGGTTCTCATGTGTTTCAGTCATATTAAATTTTTGTTCCTCCAAACTCTCTCTCTCTTCTCCCTTTCTCTCTCATTGGTATTTTATTTAAGAAACACCCGATAAAGGTTAGCGCGTACAGTGGCGTGCTGAACGTACCGTGATAGCGCGTACAACGGACATGCTGTTCGAAAAAAATCGAATCGGAGCAAGCACGTATACAGAGAAGTTTAGCTCGCGCTGGGCACAATCGATTCTTACAAATCCACCCATTTCCATTTTCTCTTTCTCAAAATTTCGAGGTCATAGTTACAGTATACATAATAATATATTATTTTGTACGTATAAGCGAAAACTCGATATAAAATATCGGAGAAATCACCCGTACCGAAAACTCTTCGCTTTGGAAGAAGTTTCCATTTCAGAAACCGTTTTTGTCAGTCATAGTTACATATTATTTCGTTTTAATATCTCTGCGCTGTACGTATAGTGAAGAATTATTTAACATAGTTCTTCACCGTACCGAAAAACTCTCCGCAAGGAAGAAGTTTTTCTCGCGCATCGAGAAAATATTTAGGCGTTCGAGACGCAGAAAACATTAAGGGACGTAATGTAATTTGTGTATTTCGGAATAAATATTCCGCTTCATAATTTTGTAGCCTCTCGTTTGAAAGCGTAGTAACGAACAAGTTCGTTCAACACCACTTTCTGGTTCATTTTTATATTTAACCATTTCTGTTGCCGTTCATAACGGCAACATGGTTTATAGCCTGTGTCTTTTCTTGAAGTACAACGTACACACCGAAGTGCACACGAGTCACCAGCCTCATGTTAAAGGTTTGTCGCATAAGTGCCATTTGGTCTTAGACGCCGACACGCGACAATGCAGTGTGGAGAAAATCCTGAAACGATGCCGAGAACACGAACAGTCGAGGTAACAAGAAGTTACGCACGAGGAGCGGTGGACTAGTTCTCAACCGAGGTCATAGAATAGCCACGCGCCCGACTCCGTTCCGCCTGGCACGTTCGGACCGAACGTCTCCTTACAGGTACCGAACGGCCGGCCGGATCGTCGGCGACGCCGGCCGTTACGCGCGAGCGCTTACCGCGCCAACCCGCGAACCGATCGTGCCATTTCGAAAGTGCGGTAAA
The DNA here is from genome assembly GCA_963576845.1 of Megachile leachella. Lineage (NCBI taxonomy): Eukaryota > Metazoa > Arthropoda > Insecta > Hymenoptera > Megachilidae > Megachile > Megachile leachella. The sequence continues at coordinate 2,708,282 of CAUYWW010000245.1, forward strand.
ACTTAGCGTGAAAAAATCGATTTTACAAAAAGTTGTGAAACACGCTAAAAAGTATACGGACGATGTTTTAACAATTATTTTACGAAATTTAATGATAAAATTAGTCGAAAAAAATTTTTTTATTTTTTTTTCGCCAAAATCAATACACAAACGAATCGCTAATGTACTAAACGAGCAGCAAACAACAAAATACATCGTTATAACATATAAAAATTGAGAAAATATTTCTAATATTTCAAAGAAATAAGGAAAATTCATTCCGCATAGTCGGTTCGGCGCCCAGTCCGAACATGCCAAAGTTCCTCCGGCATAGTCGGTTCGGTGAATCGATCACTGATAACCTATATAAAAAACCATTAAAACGTATAGAATAACGTATTACCAGAACATTTATACCACTTTGGCACGTTCGGATTCATAAATAACAAAATTATTGAAAATTTTTCGTTCCGCATAGTCGGTTCGGTGAATCGATGACTGATAACCTGTATAAAAAACTATTAAAACGTATAGAATAACGTATTACTAGAACATTTATACCACTTTGGCACGTTCGGATTCATAAATAACAAAATTATTGAAAATTTTTCGTTCCGCATAGTCGGTTCGGTGCCCAGTCCGAACATGACAAAGTTCCTCCGGCATAGTCGGTTCGGTGAATCGATCACTGATAACCTATACAAAAAACCATTAAAACGTATAGAATAACGTATTACTAGAATATTTATACCACTTTCGCACGTTCGGATTCATAAATAACAAAATTATTGAAAATTTTTCGTTCCGCATAGTCGGTTCGGTGCCCAGTCCGATCATGCCAAAGTTCCTCCGGCATAGTCGGTTCGGTGAATCGATCACTGATAACCCATACAAAAAACCATTAAAACGTATAGAATAACGTATTACTAGAATATTTATACCACTTTGGCACGTTCGGATTAAAAAATAACAAAATTATTGAAAATTTTTCGTTCCGCATAGTCGGTTCGGTGAATCGATGACTGATAACCTGTATAAAAAATCATTAAAACGTATAGAATAACGTATTAGTAGAACATTTATACCACTTTGCCACATTCGGATTCATAAATAACAAAATTATTGAAAATTTTTCGTTCCGCATAGTCGGTTCGGCGCCCGGTCCGAACATGCCAAAGTTCCTCCGGCATAGTCGGTTCGTTGAATCGATGACTGATAACCTGTATAAAAAACCATTAAAACGTATAGAATAACGTATTACTAGAACATTTATAAAACTTTGGCACGTTCGGATTCATAAATAACAAAATTATTGAAAATTTTTCTTTCCGCATAGTCGGTTCGGTGGGCGCTCCGAACGGACCAAACTCCATCGCGCATAGTCGGTTCGGTGAAACGATGATCGACAACCTACATAAAAAGCACCTAGAATCGTTAGTATACCGTATATGTAACACTTTTATGTCATTTTGGCACGTTTGTACCCGTAGTTGAAGAAATTATCGACGATACTCCGTTCCGCATAGTCGGTTCGGTGGGCGCTCCGAACGGGCCAAACTCCGTCCGGCATAGTCGGTTCGGTGAAACGATGATCGACAACCTACATAAATTGGACCTAGAATCGTTAGTATACTGTATTTGTAACACTTTTATGTCATTATGGCACGATTGTACCCCTAATTGTAGAAATTATCGACGATACTCCGTTCCGCATAGTCGGTTCGGTGGGCGCTCCGAACGGGCCAAACTCCATCGCGCATAGTCGGTTCGGTGAAACGATGATCGACAACCTATATAAAAAGCACCTAGAATCGTTAGTGTACTGTATTTGTAACACTTCTATGTCGTTTTAGCACGTTTGTACCCCTTATTGTAGAAAATATCGACGATACTCCGTTTCGCATAGTCGGTTCGGTGAAACGATGATCGACAACCTATATAAAAAGCACCTAGAATCGTTAGTATACTGTATTTGTAACACTTCTATGTGATTTTGGCACGATTGTACCCCTAATTGTAGAAATTATCGACGATACTCCGTTCCGCATAGTCGGTTCGGTGGGCGCTCCGAACGGGCCAAACTCCATCGCGCATAGTCGGTTCGGTGAAACGATGATCGACAACCTATATAAAAAGCACCTAGAATCGTTAGTGTACTGTATTTGTAACACTTCTATGTCGTTTTAGCACGTTTGTACCCCTTATTGTAGAAAATATCGACGATACTCCGTTTCGCATAGTCGGTTCGGTGAAACGATGATCGACAACCTATATAAAAAGCACCTAGAATCGTTAGTATACTGTATTTGTAACACTTCTATGTGATTTTGGCACGATTGTACCCCTAATTGTAGAAAATATCGGCGATACTCCGTTTCGCATAGTCGGTTCGGTGAAACGATGATCGACAACCTATATAAAAAGCACCTAGAATCGTTAGTATACTGTATTTGTAACACTTCTATGTGATTTTGGCACGATTGTACCCCTAATTGTAGAAATTATCGACGATACTCCGTTCCGCATAGTCGGTTCGGTGGGCGCTCCGAACGGGCCAAACTCCATCGCGCATAGTCGGTTCGGTGAAACGATGATCGACAACCTATATAAAAAGCACCTAAAATCGTTAGTATACGGTATTTGTAACACTTCTATGTCGTTTTAGCACGTTTGTACCCCTTATTGTAGAAATTATCGACGATACTCCGTTCCGCATAGTCGGTTCGGTGGGCGCTCCGAACGGGCCAAACTCCATCGCGCATAGTCGGTTCGGTGAAACTATGATCGACAACCTATATAAAAAGCACCTAAAATTGTTAGTATACGGTATTTGTAACACTTCTATGTCGTTTTAGCACGTTTGTACCCCTAATTGTAGAAATTATCGACGATACTCCGTTTCGCATAGTCGGTTCGGTGGGCGCTCCGAACGGGCCTAAC
>CAUYWW010000245.1:2716200-2719200 GCA_963576845.1 Megachile leachella
ATAAATATATATATAATCATATAAACAGATAAATAGCTGCTCTAGCTGTGCAATGCGCTACCTACTATGGCGGCTCGCGGAGCCTACGAGACCGCCTGGGGGCATCGTAGTCCATAAAATGATGATATATTTCGATCGAAGCCCGGAGGGCCAACAGCGACATTGTCAGAAGGGTCTTTTTATCTTTAATATTTAGTCGCTGCAGAGCTTCGATCGTTCGCGGTGGTATCGCTCCCCGCGCACCTATGACTATAGGGAGCACTTCACCGCCCGATGCCCCCAATTTACCCCTTAGGGTGGGCAGTAGTGGCGAGTATTTTGAAATCTTTTCCCGCCTGCCATTCTCCAGGTAGTCCCCATCCTCGTGGCGGACTGTGACATCGACCACGAGGACCCTTCCCTGGCTCTTTACCACCAGGTCCGGTTTGAGGACTCCTGTTTCTGTATGTAATTTGGGCTCCTTAATCACTACTGCCTCTTTAAATCTTTTGGGGATTTCCGCCATGACCAGGTCGACTATGCTGTCATGGCGGCGGATACGCTCTGCCTTAGTGTGCGTGCATTGTCCCAGGATGTGCGCGAGTGTTTCGGGTAACACTCGGCACTTCCGGCAGCGCGTATCCAGGAGTGGGGTGGCCCTATTTATCGCAACTCTATTCCCTGCGGTGTCGGTCCGGAACCGCAAGGCTGTTAAAAATCGTGCTGGTTTTAAAAGAGTTGGATTGTAGAGCCACGCGTTTCCAATTTTGTCGTTTTTGAAATTATGCACCGCTTTCCCCTGAGCGGTGCATTTTCCCCACTCCTCTAGCTCTCGCGTCTTTGCGTCTGCCTTCCATTTGTCGACCTGTGAGACCGACGCAACTGGCCAATTAAGGCGCACCGCCCGCGCCTGACGCTTTAATTTATTTTCTAGGCCAGTTGCCCGCGCGAGAGCCTGAATGGCAGGGTCAGGGTTGCTGAGGAACGACAACCCTGACTTTAAGCTGGAGCTGACGCAAATAATCTCCAGCTTCGGGAAACCTAGTCCCCCGTCTCGTTTTCCTACGTATAGCAACCCGTTCGCTGCTGACTGTGGCAGGTGGAGGATTTCCTTGACGGCCACCCTAAGGTCTCCGTCAAGGGTCCTCAGCAGCGTAACGGGCGCCGCCCCTAGCGTTAGGCGGTATACGTAGTGAGGGACTAGGTGGGTGGAGAGTAAATCAACCTTTTGGTGGGGTTTTAATGCCAGCCTCTTAACCCTTTTGATGGCATTATTAATCTCGGTGCGGAGGTCACCGAGATCTATCCCAGTCCAGGGAGTTATATTTACTCCCAAATATCTAATTCGTGTCTCCGCACTCGCAAACGGGACACGCTCTCCACCACTTAAAACCAGCCCGGGATCTTTGATGTAATAAGAACCTCTTGTCGGCACCACTTGGAAGGCTACACATTTGGGTGCCGAAATAGTCATCCCCAGGGCGTTGAGGTATGACTCGACTATATTCAAGAGGTTCTTGGCCTGTGGTACGTCGCCGGCGACCAAGTACAGGTCGTCGGCGAAGGCCAGGCAGGAAATTTCCTGCTCCTCATTTATTTTAAATCCGGGCTGGCTCTCCAACGCGAGGAGGAGCGGCTCCAAAACTATGTTAAACAGCAGAGGGGATAAAGGATCCCCCTGCTTAACCCCGCGTTGGAGACGGACTGGGATAGTTTCCCCACCGTAATTAATATTAGTGTGCACATCCTTGTACGATTGGCACACGAGCCGTACCACATGCTCGTGCAACCCTTTCTTCCGCAGTGCAGGCCCCAAGATGTCGTGGGGCACAGTGTCGAAAGCCTTTGACACATCAAGCTGCACTGCGACCAGGCCTCCTTGCTTCTTACCTTGAGCAAGTACTTCTGATAGGATGTGCACATTGTTGTAGCACCCCCTCTCCGAAACAAAGCCCTTCTGACGAGGGGTGCCTCGCACCTTTAGTCTCAGCTTAGTGTCGATTATCCCCCAGTATAATCGACACAGCAGAGAACTAATCGTGAGGGGACGATAGTTTTCAACGAACTTTTCGTTCTTCCCCTCCTTAGGTATTAATATGGTGCGGTTTCGCCCCCAGGAAGTTGGCTGCAACCCGGTAACCATTAAAAGGTTATACAGCTTCCTGAGGGCATTTGCTGCTCCTCGGGATTGTATCTGGTCTTTACGAATCCCGTCGAGGCCAGGAGCAGTGTCCGCTTTGGTGCGGGTGATCCGACCTCTTACATCAGAGATGGTAATTGATGGTAAGAGGTCGCTGAGGGGGAGGTGTTCCTCCTGATCACCCAGACTAGGCAGGCGTACGTCCGGCTTAGTTCCCCAAAGTTTTTCATACGCCTGCCTTATATCTTCTGGTTGCAAGGGATGTTGTCCTTGCACCCAGTAGTCAACACCATTGCGGACGAACTTGGCAAGGAGGCCTGGGTTCTTCTTATAGAGGTCCTGGGTCCGGGCAAAGATAAACCGCCGGAAAGCTCTCTTTCCGGACCCTTGTTTGCGTGTCCTCCTACGCCGCCCATCAGAGCTCGGCAGGGACGACACCAACAGGTCATAGACTTTGTCGATGTCGCCCTGCGTTACGCTGGCTGGGCTCTGCTGGGCGGATCGTAGGAGGGCGTTTACTTCAGTGAGGAATTCCTCCGGTCCCGGGAAGTCTTCTAAGTCTTCTATAGCGCTGCCAGTGACTTCCGCTGCCCAATTATCAAATTCACTATCGTCGGGACCGGAAGGAACTCCTCGTCCTTCCACCGGGACCTCATCGGTGGAAGGATCAGGAGGGCCCTGCGAAGCATCTTCCCACTCCTCTTCACTGTCCGTGAGGTGTGGCTCCGCAGGACCCCCCTCTTCGACCTGCTCCGGGCCAGCAGGTCGGGCCGTGTGTTGAGTCCGCTGCCTCCTCAACACACGGCGGCCATCGGCCCTTTTGTCCCGGATTTGTTTAACTGTTTTCGTTGTGAGGACCCCCGCAATGGCCTTGGCGATAT
>CAUYWW010000246.1:0-14000 GCA_963576845.1 Megachile leachella
CTATTGCTAGAACTGTAATAATTGTACTCATTACTTACACTATTAGCAATATAACGTGCATTGTTACCCATATAATGCAGTTATTATCGCCAGAACTGTAATAATTATACTTATTACTTATATTATTCTCAATATAACATGCATTATTACCCATATTATGCAGTTATTATCGCAAGAACTATAATAAATATACGTATTACTTTCATTATTATCAATATAACATGCATTATTACCCATATAATGCAGTTATTATCGCTAGAACTGTAATAATTATACTTATTACTTATATGATTCTCAATATAACGTGCATTATTACCCATATTATGCAGTTATTATCGCAAGAACTATAATAAATATACGTATTACTTTCATTATTATCAATATAACATGCATTATTACCCATATTATGCAGGTATTATCGCTAGAACTATAATAAATATACGTATTACTTTTATTATCATCAATATAACTTGCATTATTACCCATATTATGCAGTTATTATCGATAGAACTGTAATAAATATACTTATTACTTTTATTATTATCAATATAACATGCACTATTTGCCATATTTTACTATTATTATCGCTAGAACTATAATAATTATACTTATTACTCTCGATATTATCAATATAACATGCATTATTACCCATATAATGCAGTTATTATCGCTAGAACTGTAATAATTATACTTATTACTTATATTGTTATCAATATAACATGCATTATTACCCATATAATGCAGTTATTATCGCTAGAACTGCAATAATTGTACTCATTACTTATATTGTTATCAATATAACATGCATTATTACCCATATAATGCAGTTATTATCGCTAGAACTGCAATAATTGTACTCATTACTTATATTATTAGCAATATAACATGCATTATTACCCATATAATGCAGTTATTATCGCTGGAACTGTAATAATTATACTTATTACTTATATTATTATCAATATAACATGCATTATTACCCATATTATGCAATTATTATCGCTAGAACTATAATAAATATACGTATTACCTTTATTATCATCAATATAACTTGCATTATTACCCATATTATGCAGTTATTATCGATAGAACTGTAATAAATATACTTATTACTTTTATTATTATCAATATAACATGCACTATTTGCCATATTTTACTATTATTATCGCTAGAACTATAATAATTATACTTATTACTCCCGGTATTATCAATATAACATGCATTATTACCCATATAATGCAGTTATTATCGCTAGAACTGTAATAATTATACTTATTACTTATATTATTAGCAATATAACGTGCATTATTACCCATATAATGCAGTTATTATCGCTAGAACTGTAATAATTATACTTATTACTTATATTATTCTCAATATAACATGCATTATTACCCATATAATGCAGTTATTATCGCTAGAACTGTAATAATTATACTTATTACTTATATTATTATCAACATAACATGCATTATTACCCATATAATGGAGGTATTATTGCTAGAACTGTAATAATTATACTTATTACTTATACTATTAGCAGTATAACGTGCATCGTTACCCATATAATGCAGTTATTATCGCTAGAACTGCAATAATTATACTTATTACTTATATTATTATCAATATAACATGCATTATTACCCATATTATGCAGTTATTATCTCTAGAACCATAATAAATATACTCATTACTCCCAATATTATCAATATAACATGCATTATTACCCATATAATGCAGTTATTATCGCTAGAACTGCAATAATTGTACTCATTACTTATATTGTTATCAATATAACATGCATTATTACCCATATAATGCAGTTATTATCGCTAGAACTGCAATAATTGTACTCATTACTTATATTATTAGCAATATAACATGCATTATTACCCATATAATGCAGTTATTATCGCTGGAACTGTAATAATTATACTTATTACTTATATTATTATCAATATAACATGCATTATTACCCATATTATGCAATTATTATCGCTAGAACTATAATAAATATACGTATTACCTTTATTATCATCAATATAACTTGCATTATTACCCATATTATGCAGTTATTATCGATAGAACTGTAATAAATATACTTATTACTTTTATTATTATCAATATAACATGCACTATTTGCCATATTTTACTATTATTATCGCTAGAACTATAATAATTATACTTATTACTCCCGGTATTATCAATATAACATGCATTATTACCCATATAATGCAGTTATTATCGCTAGAACTGTAATAATTATACTTATTACTTATATTATTAGCAATATAACGTGCATTATTACCCATATAATGCAGTTATTATCGCTAGAACTGTAATAATTATACTTATTACTTATATTATTCTCAATATAACATGCATTATTACCCATATAATGCAGTTATTATCGCTAGAACTGTAATAATTATACTTATTACTTATATTATTATCAACATAACATGCATTATTACCCATATAATGGAGGTATTATTGCTAGAACTGTAATAATTATACTTATTACTTATACTGTTAGCAGTATAACGTGCATCGTTACCCATATAATGCTGTTATTATCGCCACAACTGTAATAATTATACTTATTACTTATATTGTTCTCAATATAACATGCATTATTACCCATATTATGCAGTTATTATCGCTAGAACTATAATAAATATACGTATTACTTTTATTATCATCAATATAACATGCATTATTACCCATATTATGCAGTTATTATCGCTAGAACTATAATAAATATACGTATTACTTTCATTATCATCAATATAACATGCATTATTACCCATATAATGGAGGTATTATCGCTAGAACTGTAATAACTATACTTATTACTTATATTATTATCAATATAACGCATTATTACCCATATTATGCAGTTATTATCGATAGAACTGTAATAAATACACTTACTACTTTTACGATTATCAATATATCATGCACTATTAGCCATATTTTACTATTATTATCGCTAGAACTATAATAATTATACTTATTACTCCCGATGTTATCAATATTACATGCATTATTACCCATATAATGCAGTTATTATCGCTAGAACAATAATAAATATACGTATTACTTTTATTATCATCAATATAACATGCATTATTACCCATATTATGCAGTTATTATCGCTAGAACTGTAATAATTATACTTATTAATTATATCATTATCAATATAACATGCATTATTACCCATATAATGGAGGTATTATCGCTAGAACTGTAATAATTATACTTATTACTTATACTATTAGCAATATAACGTGCATTTTTACCCATATAATGCAGTTATTATCGCTAGAACTGTAATAATTATACTTATTACTTATATTATTATCAATATAACATGCATTATTACCCATATTATGCAGTTATTATCTCTAGAACCATAATAAATATACTCATTACTCCCAATATTATCAATATAACATGCATTTTTACCCATATAATGCAGTTATTATCGCTAGAACTGTAATAATTATACTTATTACTTATATTATTAGCAATATAACGTGCATTATTACCCATATAATGTAGTTATTATCGCTAGAACTGTAATAATTATACTTATTACTTATACTATTAGCAATATAACGTATATTATTACCCATATAATGCAGTTATTATCGCCAGAACTGTAATAATTATACTTATTACTTATATTATTCTCAATATAACATGCATTATTACCCATATAATGCAGTTATTATCGCAAGAACTGTAATAATTATACTTATTACTTATATTATTATCAACATAACATGCATTATTACCCATATAATGGAGGTATTATTGCTAGAACTGTAATAATTATACTTATTACTTATACTATTAGCAGTATAACGTGCATCGTTACCCATATAATGCAGTTATTATCGCCAGAACTGTAATAATTATACTTATTACTTATATTATTCTCAATATAACATGCATTATTACCCATATTATGCAGTTATTATCGCTAGAACTATAATAAATATACGTATTACTTTTATTATCATCAATATAACATGCATTATTACCCATATTATGCAGTTATTATCGCTAGAACTATAATAAATATACGTATTACTTTCATTATCATCAATATAACATGCATTATTACCCATATAATGGAGGTATTATCGCTAGAACTGTAATAATTATACTTATTACTTATATTATTATCAATATAACATGCATTATTACCCATATTATGCAGTTATTATCGATAGAACTGTAATAAATACACTTACTACTTTTACTATTATCAATATATCATGCACTATTAGCCATAATTTACTATTATTATCGCTAGAACTATAATAATTATACCTATTACTCCCGATGTTATCAATATTACATGCCTTATTACCCATATAATGCAGTTATTATCGCCAGAACTGTAATAATTATACTTATTACTTATATTATTCTCAATATAACTTGCATTATTACCCATATTATGCAGTTATTATCGCTAGAACTATAATAAATATACGTATTACTTTTATTATCATCAATATAACATGCATTATTACCCATATTATGCAGTTATTATCGCTAGAACTATAATAAATATACGTATTACTTTCATTATCATCAATATAACATGCATTATTACCCATATAATGGAGGTATTATCGCTAGAACTGTAATAATTATACTTATTACTTATATTATTATCAATATAACATGCATTATTACCCATATTATGCAGTTATTATCGATAGAACTGTAATAAATACACTTACTACTTTTACTATTATCAATATATCATGCACTATTAGCCATATTTTACTATTATTATCGCTAGAACTATAATAATTATACCTATTACTCCCGATGTTATCAATATTACATGCCTTATTACCCATATAATGCAGTTATTATCGCTAGAACTGTAATAATTATACTTATTACTTATATTGTTAGCAATATAACGTGCATTATTACCCATATAATGCAGTTATTATCGCTAGAACTGTAATAATTATACTTATTACTCATATTATTATCAATATAACATGCATTATTACCCATATTATGCAGTTATTATCGCTAGAACTATAATAAATATACTTATTACTTATATCATTATCAATATAACATGCATTATTACCCATATAATAGAGGTATTATCGCTAGAACTGTAATAATTATACTTATTACTTATACTATTAGCAATATAACGTGCATTTTTACCCATATAATGCAGTTATTATCGCTAGAACTGCAATAATTATACTTATTACTTATATTATTATCAATATAACATGCATTATTACCCATATTATGCAGTTATTATCTCTAGAACCATAATAAATATACTCATTACTCCCAATATTATCAATATAACATGCATTTTTACCCATATAATGCAGTTATTATCGCTAGAACTGTAATAATTATACTTATTACTTATATTATTAGCAATATAACGTGCATTATTACCCATATAATGCAGTTATTATCGCTAGAACTGTAATAATTATACTTATTACTTATTATTATCAACATAACATGCACTATTACCCATATAATGGAGGTATTATTGCTAGAACTGTAATAATTGTACTTATTACTTACACTATTAGCAATATAACATGCATTATTACCCATATAATGCAGTTATTATCGCTAGAACTGTAATAGTTATACTTATTACTTATATTGTTAGCAATATAACGTGCATTATTACCCATATAATGCAGTTATTATCGCTAGAACTGTAATAATTATACGTATTACTCATATTATTATCAATATAACATGCATTATTACCCATATTATGCAGTTATTATCGCTAGAACTATAATAAATATACGTATTACTTTTATTATCATCAATATAACATGCATTATTACCCATATTATGCAGTTATTATCGATAGAACTGTAATAAATATACTTATTACTTTTATTATTATCAATACAACATGCACTATTTGCCATATTTTACTATTATTATCGCTAGAACTATAATAATTATACTTATTACTCCCGATATTATCAATATAACATGCATTATTACCCATATAATAGAGGTATTATCGCTAGAACTGTAATAATTATACTTATTACTTATACTATTAGCAATATAACGTGCATTTTTACCCATATAATGCAGTTATTATCGCTAGAACTGTAATAATTATACTTATTACTTATATTGTTAGCAATATAACATGCATTATTACCCATATTATGCAGTTATTATCTCTAGAACCATAATAAATATACTCATTACTCCCAATATTATCAATATAACATGCATTTTTACCCATATAATGCAGTTATTATCGCTAGAACTGTAATAATTATACTTATTACTTATATTATTAGCAATATAACGTGCATTATTACCCATATAATGTAGTTATTATCGCTAGAACTGTAATAATTATACTTATTACTTATACTATTAGCAATATAACGTATATTATTACCCATATAATGCAGTTATTATCGCCAGAACTGTAATAATTATACTTATTACTTATATTATTCTCAATATAACATGCATTATTACCCATATAATGCAGTTATTATCGCAAGAACTGTAATAATTATACTTATTACTTATATTATTATCAACATAACATGCATTATTACCCATATAATGGAGGTATTATTGCTAGAACTGTAATAATTATACTTATTACTTATACTATTAGCAGTATAACGTGCATCGTTACCCATATAATGCAGTTATTATCGCCAGAACTGTAATAATTATACTTATTACTTATATTATTCTCAATATAACATGCATTATTACCCATATTATGCAGTTATTATCGCTAGAACTATAATAAATATACGTATTACTTTTATTATCATCAATATAACATGCATTATTACCCATATTATGCAGTTATTATCGCTAGAACTATAATAAATATACGTATTACTTTCATTATCATCAATATAACATGCATTATTACCCATATAATGGAGGTATTATCGCTAGAACTGTAATAATTATACTTATTACTTATATTATTATCAATATAACATGCATTATTACCCATATTATGCAGTTATTATCGATAGAACTGTAATAAATACACTTACTACTTTTACTATTATCAATATATCATGCACTATTAGCCATATTTTACTATTATTATCGCTAGAACTATAATAATTATACCTATTACTCCCGATGTTATCAATATTACATGCCTTATTACCCATATAATGCAGTTATTATCGCCAGAACTGTAATAATTATACTTATTACTTATATTATTGTCAATATAACTTGCATTATTACCCATATTATGCAGTTATTATCGCTAGAACTATAATAAATATACGTATTACTTTTATTATCATCAATATAACATGCATTATTACCCATATTATGCAGTTATTATCGCTAGAACTATAATAAATATACGTATTACTTTCATTATCATCAATATAACATGCATTATTACCCATATAATGGAGGTATTATCGCTAGAACTGTAATAATTATACTTATTACTTATATTATTATCAATATAACATGCATTATTACCCATATTATGCAGTTATTATCGATAGAACTGTAATAAATACACTTACTACTTTTACTATTATCAATATATCATGCACTATTAGCCATATTTTACTATTATTATCGCTAGAACTATAATAATTATACCTATTACTCCCGATGTTATCAATATTACATGCCTTATTACCCATATAATGCAGTTATTATCGCTAGAACAGTAATAATTATACTTATTACTTATATTGTTAGCAATATAACGTGCATTATTACCCATATAATGCAGTTATTATCGCTAGAACTGTAATAATTATACTTATTACTCATATTATTATCAATATAACATTCATTATTACCCATATTATGCAGTTATTATCGCTAGAACTATAATAAATATACGTATTACTTTTATTATCATCAATATAACATGCATTATTACCCATATTATGCAGTTATTATCGATAGAACTGTAATAAATATACTTATTACTTTTATTATTATCAATATAACATGCACTATTTGCCATATTTTACTATTATTATCGCTAGAACTATAATAATTATACTTATTACTCCCGATATTATCAATATAACATGCATTATTACCCATATAATAGAGGTATTATCGCTAGAACTGTAATAATTATACTTATTACTTATACTATTAGCAATATAACGTGCATTTTTACCCATATAATGCAGTTATTATCGCTAGAACTGTAATAATTATACTTATTACTTATATTGTTAGCAATATAACGTGCATTATTACCCATATAATGCAGTTATTATCGCTAGAACTGTAATAATTATACTTATTACTTATATTATTCTCAATATAACATGCATTATTACCCATATAATGCAGTTATTATCGCTAGAACTGTAATAATTATACTTATTACTTATATTATTTTCAACATAACATGCATTATTACCCATATAATGGAGGTATTATTGCTAGAACTGTAATAATTATACTTATTACTTATACTATTAGCAGTATAACGTGCATCGTTGCCCATATAATGCAGTTATTATCGCCAGAACTGTAATAATTATACTTATTACTTATATTATTCTCAATATAACATGCATTATTACCCATATTATGCAGTTATTATCGCTAGAACTATAATAAATATACGTATTACTTTTATTATCATCAATATAACATGCATTATTACCCATATTATGCAGTTATTATCGATAGAACTGTAATAAATATACTTATTACTTTTATTATTATCAATATGACATGCACTATTTGCCATATTTTACTATTATTATCGCTAGAACTATAATAATTATACTTATTACTCTCGATTTTATCAATATAACATGCATTATTACCCATATAATGCAGTTATTATCGCTAGAACTGTAATAATTATACTTATTACTTATATTGTTATCAATATAACACGCATTATTACCCATATAATGCAGTTATTATCGCTAGAACTGCAATAATTGTACTCATTACTTATATTATTAGCAATATAACGTGCATTATTACCCATATTATGCAGTTATTATCGCAAGAACTGTAATAATTATACTTATTACTTATATCATTATCAATATAACATGCATTATTACCCATATAATAGAGGTATTATCGCTAGAACTGTAATAATTATACTTATTACTTATACTATTAGCAATATAACGTGCATTTTTACCCATATAATGCAGTTATTATCGCTAGAACTGTAATAATTATACTTATTACTTATATTGTTAGCAATATAACGTGCATTATTACCCATATAATGCAGTTATTATCGCTGGAACTGTAATAATTATACTTATTACTTATATTATTATCAATATAACATGCATTATTACCCATATTATGCAATTATTATCGCTAGAACTATAATAAATATACGTATTACCTTTATTATCATCAATATAACTTGCATTATTACCCATATTATGCAGTTATTATCGATAGAACTGTAATAAATATACTTATTACTTTTATTATTATCAATATAACATGCACTATTTGCCATATTTTACTATTATTATCGCTAGAACTATAATAATTATACCTATTACTCTCGATATTATCAATATAACATGCATTATTACCCATATAATGCAGTTATTATCGCTAGAACTGTAATAATTATACTCATTACTTATATTATTAGCAATATAACGTGCATTATTACCCATATTATGCAGTTATTATCGCTAGAACTGTAATAATTATACTTATTACTTATATTATTATCAACATAACATGCATTATTACCCATATAATGGAGGTATTATTGCTAGAACTGTAATAATTATACTTATTACTTATACTATTAGCAATATAACGTATATTATTACCCATATAATGCAGTTATTATCGCCAGAACTGTAATAATTATACTTATTACTTATATTATTCTCAACATAACATGCATTATTACCCATATAATGGAGGTATTATTGCTAGAACTGTAATAATTATACTTATTACTTATACTATTAGCAGTATAACGTGCATCGTTACCCATATAATGCAGTTATTATCGCCAGAACTGTAATAATTATACTTATTACTTATATTATTCTCAATATAACATGCATTATTACCCATATTATGCAGTTATTATCGCTAGAACTATAATAAATATACGTATTACTTTTATTATCATCAATATAACATGCATTATTACCCATATTATGCAGTTATTATCGCTAGAACTATAATAAATATACGTATTACTTTCATTATCATCAATATAACATGCATTATTACCCATATAATGGAGGTATTATCGCTAGAACTGTAATAATTATACTTATTACTTATATTATTATCAATATAACATGCATTATTACCCATATTATGCAGTTATTATCGATAGAACTGTAATAAATACACTTACTACTTTTACTATTATCAATATATCATGCACTATTAGCCATAATTTACTATTATTATCGCTAGAACTATAATAATTATACCTATTACTCCCGATGTTATCAATATTACATGCCTTATTACCCATATAATGCAGTTATTATCGCCAGAACTGTAATAATTATACTTATTACTTATATTATTCTCAATATAACTTGCATTATTACCCATATTATGCAGTTATTATCGCTAGAACTATAATAAATATACGTATTACTTTTATTATCATCAATATAACATGCATTATTACCCATATTATGCAGTTATTATCGCTAGAACTATAATAAATATACGTATTACTTTCATTATCATCAATATAACATGCATTATTACCCATATAATGGAGGTATTATCGCTAGAACTGTAATAATTATACTTATTACTTATATTATTATCAATATAACATGCATTATTACCCATATTATGCAGTTATTATCGATAGAACTGTAATAAATACACTTACTACTTTTACTATTATCAATATATCATGCACTATTAGCCATATTTTACTATTATTATCGCTAGAACTATAATAATTATACCTATTACTCCCGATGTTATCAATATTACATGCCTTATTACCCATATAATGCAGTTATTATCGCTAGAACTGTAATAATTATACTTATTACTTATATTGTTAGCAATATAACGTGCATTATTACCCATATAATGCAGTTATTATCGCTAGAACTGTAATAATTATACTTATTACTCATATTATTATCAATATAACATGCATTATTACCCATATTATGCAGTTATTATCGCTAGAACTATAATAAATATACTTATTACTTATATCATTATCAATATAACATGCATTATTACCCATATAATAGAGGTATTATCGCTAGAACTGTAATAATTATACTTATTACTTATACTATTAGCAATATAACGTGCATTTTTACCCATATAATGCAGTTATTATCGCTAGAACTGCAATAATTATACTTATTACTTATATTATTATCAATATAACATGCATTATTACCCATATTATGCAGTTATTATCTCTAGAACCATAATAAATATACTCATTACTCCCAATATTATCAATATAACATGCATTTTTACCCATATAATGCAGTTATTATCGCTAGAACTGTAATAATTATACTTATTACTTATATTATTAGCAATATAACGTGCATTATTACCCATATAATGCAGTTATTATCGCTAGAACTGTAATAATTATACTTATTACTTATTATTATCAACATAACATGCACTATTACCCATATAATGGAGGTATTATTGCTAGAACTGTAATAATTGTACTTATTACTTACACTATTAGCAATATAACATGCATTATTACCCATATAATGCAGTTATTATCGCTAGAACTGTAATAGTTATACTTATTACTTATATTGTTAGCAATATAACGTGCATTATTACCCATATAATGCAGTTATTATCGCTAGAACTGTAATAATTATACGTATTACTCATATTATTATCAATATAACATGCATTATTACCCATATTATGCAGTTATTATCGCTAGAACTATAATAAATATACGTATTACTTTTATTATCATCAATATAACATGCATTATTACCCATATTATGCAGTTATTATCGATAGAACTGTAATAAATATACTTATTACTTTTATTATTATCAATACAACATGCACTATTTGCCATATTTTACTATTATTATCGCTAGAACTATAATAATTATACTTATTACTCCCGATATTATCAATATAACATGCATTATTACCCATATAATAGAGGTATTATCGCTAGAACTGTAATAATTATACTTATTACTTATACTATTAGCAATATAACGTGCATTTTTACCCATATAATGCAGTTATTATCGCTAGAACTGTAATAATTATACTTATTACTTATATTGTTAGCAATATAACATGCATTATTACCCATATTATGCAGTTATTATCTCTAGAACCATAATAAATATACTCATTACTCCCAATATTATCAATATAACATGCATTTTTACCCATATAATGCAGTTATTATCGCTAGAACTGTAATAATTATACTTATTACTTATATTATTAGCAATATAACGTGCATTATTACCCATATAATGTAGTTATTATCGCTAGAACTGTAATAATTATAATTATTACTTATACTATTAGCAATATAACGTATATTATTACCCATATAATGCAGTTATTATCGCCAGAACTGTAATAATTATACTTATTACTTATATTATTCTCAATATAACATGCATTATTACCCATATAATGCAGTTATTATCGCAAGAACTGTAATAATTATACTTATTACTTATATTATTATCAACATAACATGCATTATTACCCATATAATGGAGGTATTATTGCTAGAACTGTAATAATTATACTTATTACTTATACTATTAGCAGTATAACGTGCATCGTTACCCATATAATGCAGTTATTATCGCCAGAACTGTAATAATTATACTTATTACTTATATTATTCTCAATATAACATGCATTATTACCCATATTATGCAGTTATTATCGCTAGAACTATAATAAATATACGTATTACTTTTATTATCATCAATATAACATGCATTATTACCCATATTATGCAGTTATTATCGATAGAACTGTAATAAATATACTTATTACTTTTATTATTATCAATATGACATGCACTATTTGCCATATTTTACTATTATTATCGCTAGAACTATAATAATTATACTTATTACTCTCGATTTTATCAATATAACATGCATTATTACCCATATAATGCAGTTATTATCGCTAGAACTGTAATAATTATACTTATTACTTATATTGTTATCAATATAACACGCATTATTACCCATATAATGCAGTTATTATCGCTAGAACTGCAATAATTGTACTCATTACTTATATTATTAGCAATATAACGTGCATTATTACCCATATTATGCAGTTATTATCGCAAGAACTGTAATAATTATACTTATTACTTATATCATTATCAATATAACATGCATTATTACCCATATAATAGAGGTATTATCGCTAGAACTGTAATAATTATACTTATTACTTATACTATTAGCAATATAACGTGCATTTTTACCCATATAATGCAGTTATTATCGCTAGAACTGTAATAATTATACTTATTACTTATATTGTTAGCAATATAACGTGCATTATTACCCATATAATGCAGTTATTATCGCTGGAACTGTAATAATTATACTTATTACTTATATTATTATCAATATAACATGCATTATTACCCATATTATGCAATTATTATCGCTAGAACTATAATAAATATACGTATTACCTTTATTATCATCAATATAACTTGCATTATTACCCATATTATGCAGTTATTATCGATAGAACTGTAATAAATATACTTATTACTTTTATTATTATCAATATAACATGCACTATTTGCCATATTTTACTATTATTATCGCTAGAACTATAATAATTATACCTATTACTCTCGATATTATCAATATAACATGCATTATTACCCATATAATGCAGTTATTATCGCTAGAACTGTAATAATTATACTCATTACTTATATTATTAGCAATATAACGTGCATT